>LD699455.1:1481587-1494087 GCA_003118335.3 Papilio memnon
AGCTCTACGCTACGTGAGCGATAATGTCCACCTCTAACAGAACGAAACGCCGAAAATCCCGAAATTCCGTCCCGTATAACGGTCACAAATACATCGCAATAAGTGAAGTGACTGGAACATTCTGGAATTGTTCCCGACAATCCCGCCGGGGAGCAATCCCGCCGCATACCTTGACCGGTGATCCTGCCTTTATTGTTACGACTCTTGCAAAGTTGATTACGAGGTGTTAAGGTGTTGAAAGACCTTTGTTTCAGTTCTACCTTCAGGTATATAAACTAGGAACATCAGTTGTATGGAACATGAGTAAAAGGAATAACACTTTCAATACATAAAATTTACGTATTGACAACCCTTTCAAAAACCACACACATAGAAACACCCTGTACCGTATAACCTACTTCTTACTATTTTCTAGTTAAATCCTAATTTGCCTTCTTAACAAAAACGCATCAAATCCAATTGTAATTGTACATCGAGTCACGTGTAATTCTGATTGAATAATTCAGCAAGGCCATCAGGGACGGTGCAAGTAATGAACGAATTTATGATCCAATCCAACTAAAGACCAACGTTATTGTAACTCGGTACTTACGATCTCCGCGCCCTCGTGCGGCCTGGTATTAACGAATTTGTCAACTGTCGTCGTGTAAGGGTCTTAATAGTTTCTCCTCAGGGGTATATTATAGTCGTTGAATATCATTGCGACATGTCAATAGATAAGGACAGAGGTCTTGAATTTGTTTTGTTTAAAAATATAAAATTAGCTTTCGCCCGCGACTCCGTCCGCGTGGAATTAAAAAACAAAAATGAGTAGCGCATATGTTCTTCCAGACTACCCTCTGCATTTATACCAAATTTCATCGAAATCCGTTCAGCAGTTTAGGCTACAAAGTCTAACAAACATCCATCCATCCATCTAAACTTTCGCATTTATAATATTAGTATGACTGTTCGTTTGCTAATGCAGAAAGATGTTTTAGAATCACATTCAACAATTATCTAAATCATTAACGTTTACAATTTATTTTTTTATAACATATAAGTACACATTTTTCAAGTGGAAACTCTACATACAATAAACTCTCGCGTGTAAACCCTCGTTAAGCATTGAGGACAAACACAACCGCGATAAATCTACTACGTAAGTGGCATTTACACAGAACATATCTTACCCTAGTAAGAAGCAAATCGTAAACGTCCCTCGTGCGTCCGTCCGCCGCGGCAAAAATACGATGATGCGATTTAATGGACGAAAGCTAAAGAAACAGAAATAAAAACCTGCTTTTGTTAAAACCTTTTTAATGGTACCTTGTAAAACAATCGCTTTACTCCATTTGCGACATGAAAAATTACGTATGGGTAAGCCGTCAAACCTAAACTTTATAGAAATAAAAAAACGGCAATTAAATAATTTATTTCTGTGTAGAAAAGTACTGAATAGATTTCAAAGCTGTTTTTTCTGTATCTTATCTGTATTTTATCTGCAAAAAACCTGTTAATATTTAAGTTATAAATCGTAAAGTACTTAATTGAATTTTAAAAATATGTCCATTGCCTATTTTTAACTTAAAAACACAACGTCTATTTCGGAATCATGTTGTCTCAAGGAAATTACATTTCTCTGAGCAATAGACAATTTTCTTTCCCCGTCTCTACGAGCAGCGACGAGGCGGGCACAGCGAGCGCGGCGCTCTGCACTTCAGACAAGATTGTGCGAGCGTTGCCAATTTTACATTAGAGCAGCTTTGTTGTGATAGCAACCGTCGAGAGATTGAATTGTTCACGAGGTTTGTCTTTACTTCACTGCTTTATTGCTTGTCTTATTTCGAGAGATTGGAAGCGTTCCATTTTTGAATTATTAACGTTTTATTTGGATATTGACATGACAGAGGTCCAAAATTTAACTGTTACGTTGTGTAAGAATGCCGCCCTTTTCTTAAATAGTTATAAAAATCTGATTATTTTTAAAACATATGTAAGAAGTACTTAATTATTCTAGCTAAATGAGTTCGTACTCATATACAAACTGCTATAAAGCCCGCTAAACTCGATACAGACCTTCAGCTCTAACAGTTTTAACTGAATGTTAACTGGTCAGGTAAAACTGTCAGTATTGAGTGAATGTGTAGGCTTTATTTAAAATCACACAATTGTAATTAGTTTAAATTTTCTTTACCTATAAAGAATATTTCCTTATAACTAATGAATAAGATTTAGTAAGAAACTATACGGTTAGATGTGTTTAGGTCTGGTCAACCCCCATCCCCTAGCCGACAGTAGGGCGGGGAGGAGGGTAAGACATGCGGATCGTAAACCGGATTCTCCCAGGGTAAATCCGCATTTCACTAGCGAAGCAACGACCCCGGGAATCACGCTTGCGTCTCGGTGTGTGGATTTCTTATAAATATATATTTATATTGTAGACATATAACTGTCCTCATTGTCTATTACCTTCGTCTTTTTTTAAAAAAAACATCAAACTAAAAAAGACAAAAGTCGTTGCGATTCTGCCAGTTACAATAAATGTCTTAAGTGTTTTAAAAATTAGCTGTTTCCCGCGATTCTGTCCGGGCAGAATTAAAAAAAAAATCAAGTAGCCTATTTGTTATTCCAGACTATTTTTTACGTATTTGTCAAATTTCATTGCGATCGATTGAGCCGTTCAGGAGATATCTTCTGACAAACTACCATCCATCCATAAATTTTCGACTTTATTTAGTAAGATTATTTTTTAACAATTGTCAACATACCCTACCCCATTATAATCACTAAGTTTTCATATTTTAAAACCAATGCGTTAAAACACTTTTAAAGGTTTATTCTCATTAATTATGGGTAGAGTTAGCTATGTTAGGGAGCCAAAACTTAGCAGTCAACTCTACTTTTAGTGGCCGTAGCGGTGCATTTTAGTAACACCTGGGCTTTCTCTAAAGTGCAAGTCGAGTAGTAAACAAAAAAAATTATACGCTCACACTATATTTTGGACTTCAAAAATTGTTCGACAATGGCTGTATATTATTATTTTTAATAATAAACTAAGCAGAATTAAATTAAATGTTAATATAAACATTTGCTTTATGTAAGAATTTTCCAAAAATCAAGGATCTTCCCCTCCGCTATAAAAGCTATAACAATAATTTAAGCGACTACCCACGCGAAATTAATAATTCAGAGACTTATAAAAACGACCTTCCAGACTGGGGCGCTAGAAACATATTGCATTTTTTAGTTCATGGATTTTCAAACAATTTATAATTTTATTTTACACTAGCTGTTGCTGGCGACTTCGCCGGCTTAAAATTAATAATTAATAAAAAATATAGCCTATGTTACTCACAGATAAATTACCTTTCTAATGGTGAAAGAATTTTTTAAATCGGCCCAGTAGTTTTTACGTGAATCAAATACATACAAAAATACAAATCTTTCCTCTTTATAATATTAGTATAAGTATATATACAAGTATAGATAAAGACATTTTGGACTTAACTGATTATTCCTATCACTTCATTAATGAGGAATTAATTCTATATCTCTAAAGTATAAGACAACTCTAATTCGATCTATATTTCCGACATCTCTGTTGCTAAATGGGCTAGTCAAAGTCATCATCACCAGCTCACTATACTTCCCCACCGAGGGTCTCGGAGCCTACCCTAAAGATAGGGTGACTAGGCCATAGTCAACCACGCTGGCCCACTGCGGGTTGGTTGATTGACATCACACATAGCTTTGAATTTCTTCGCTGATATGTGCAGTTTACATCACGATGTTTTCCTTCACCGTAAGAACGTCGGGTAAATTATGTACATATGACAAATCGAAAAATCACATTGGTACATGGCGGCGGGATTCAAACCCAAGACCTGTAGATTACAAGTCAAGTTAAACCACTGACCCACCGACGCTCTTCGTCAAAGTATCAAGCTCAAAATAACAAAAGCTGATTAAAAACTACCTTATATTCATATAACAAATTAATTTAGCCATACTCCGCTAAAAGCAGTATTAAAGCCTTTTACCGCCATTAGAAGTTAAATCCGCTCCTAAAACAGCCGATATCATATTTCTGAAAATCCCTACAGCGACGGAAGCACTTTAAGTCTACCGCCTCGTATATTTAATTCACAAGCGCCTAAAGTATACGTCTCCATAAAAATCCTTCGCTGTGATATTGCACAGACATCAGGGCACAGGGACGGATTTAGGCGGGCGGTAATTTAATTGTATTAATGTCTGTTTTACTGCGAATCTCGCGTTTAGTGCCCCGATAATGGGCGGTAATGATTTCTTAGACGATACAGCGTGGCGTCTGTTTTCAACAGATTGCTCTGATATTGAATATAATCTAATAATTAAATTCTGTAGAGAATATTTGGAACCGCTCCGTGATCACTCTAAAGACTATGCATAGAGTTTTTAAGAGACGAATGGAATTTTAAAAATATAAATAAAACGTACATCAAGAAAATAATTTAACTAATAAAAATAAACAATATACGTTTATTACAATATTGTTTGAATATTTTCTTGACAAAATAAATAACGCGAGCCGGACCTGGCAACTGGTTTCAGAAAACTCGTATTCCGTAAACCTGGGATTTACGGTTATCGTTCGCCGGCGCGCGTTCAATCACAACCGGCAAACTTAATACTTAACGCTTTACTATATTTCACGTTCGAGCTTTAAGCTCTCTCATGTTACGCACAACATTGATATTATTCATGAAATATTTTTCGTTATTATTAAGTTCCCTGTATATTTTCTGAATACAAAGTATAAAGCGAAATAAGGTAACTTTATACGCAAAATATTACCTAGTCGTAGAGTTGCGGAAACCATAGTTCATATGACAAACTAGCTAGACAAAAGTATCGACAAAGTACGGTGTATTCGTTAATATTCACACTTTAATACATTACATTATGTACTTAGTTTAAAGGCACTCTTCAGTAAAATTTCATAGTATGACGTCTTTGTTTGGTAGATTCTAAATTAAATGTTTGATCTTGATTTACAGATTAGATATCTTACGAAAAACAAATCTTACTATCTTACTTACTAATATTATAAATGCGAACGTTTAGATGGATGGATGGATGGATGTTTGTTAGAGTTTGTAGTCTAAACGGCTGAACCGATTTCGATGAAATTTGGTATATATGTAGAGGATAGTCTGGAAGAACACATAGGGTACTCACTTTTGTTTATTTTAATCCCACGTGGACGGAGTCGCGGGCCAAAGCTAGTATATTTATAAAAGAAACCGCTACACACTTAAGTTAAAACGGTATTAAGTTGAGATGTAGTAACAGACATTGTAAAAATCAGTGAACGATTCCGTGGTCGTAATAGACATGCCGCGGTTTACACGCCCATAACCCGCAGAGTGCGCGCCTCAGATCTGAGATAATAGCATCTGGTTTCTACGCTAAAACATCTTACAAAGAGCTTAAATATAACAGGTGCGGATGTACAGACAGCTTGCTTAAGCCTAAGTAATAAGGGCAAGAAAGAACTAAAAGAGACGACTGTAGGAAAAAGCCCTTTTGTCATTTTAGAAAACATCTAAAACTAGCCAAGTACTTTACAACTTTAAGGTTATATTCCCAAAATGTCACCCTTAAATGTTGATTATAAAACGACTTGATAAATTTCCATTCATTCCATAAACCCAACTAAGACTCAGTAGAAAAGTCTTCAATTTTCAGACACGTCCAATAAATCAAACTCACTACGGCACAATCAATAACGTCGTCAAATTCACTGGTGAAGCTCTCAGAGGGACCCTTGAAACAATTAAGGCCCTCCCATCCCTCCTACCTCACACTCTCTCCCCACTGTAATATCGCGCCGTAATTACGCTGTTAAAGAGACGCGCGGCGTAGATTTTACGCACTCCGACCGTGGACTTTGCGTCAACTTGGTAATAATTTCCAAGTAATACGTGTAAGACGAGTAATTTGAATACAGGGTGTTACAAGTTTCAGGTTACCGCAAATAGTTGTAATGGTTTATGTTGTAATTTAATACATGAATTGTATGATAAAGTTTTATTATAGCACATATAACTAATATGTCTTTTTAACAAAATTTATTAGAAATTCAAAGTGTAATAAAACCAACATGTATAATATAATATCAACTTTTCAGTGGCTCTATTTTACGCAAACCAGAATTAAATTTACAAACCGCTTCGTGATCATATTCATTTAAAGCGAGAGAGATTTTCTAACTGAAGGAATATTTCTTTTTATTGCGCAATAAGAAAACGCGAAATAGCAGATTCCAATTCGCGGCTGCGAGTTGCGAGCATCTTGCCACGAAATCTGTATCCGAGGTCGGCTAACGAGCCGCGCGGCCGCCGCTCTGATTTCCAATTCAAAGGAAAATTGCGATCCATAACCCGACTACCCCGAGGGGGTGGGAGTGGGGGCGCCCCCCTTTTCCGGTTGCTATGCGACGCGGGGAGGAGCCGCCGCAATCACGGCCCAATGGCACGACGGATATAAATTGCTCTCGAGTCGCGACACCGATGCGGGAGCGAGAGGACAGATAGAACGCGCCACCTCTCCCCTTCCCTCTAATGAAGTCGCCGGACCCCTTGATTGACGGACTCGAAGGCCCTTTTTCGAAATACAGTACCCAAGTGTTAGGTATCAATGCGCTGCCGTGATTTGTGTAGGTAATTACCTACCGGGCGTTGTATTGGTCGCTTGATGCGTTTTCCTGTTGCAAGCGTGTCACGCAATGCCTATTGCCTACAACGAGAGCGGACAAATGACTCATTGCAATTTATGCTCTCCTGGTACTTAAAGCTGGCATTGGACTAAATTGCAAAAATCATAAATGCCACACCCTCATAACAACACGCATAACAGTGAATGAAATCATCACAGTTTAACTTGAATTTTTTTTAAACATATTTTTATACCACTAAATACAAACTGTTATGTAACCGTCTATGAAAGACATAATAGCTAAAGACATAAAATAATTTGTTACCTTTGACTGCCTAATTTACGCTCACACTAAGAAATAAATCGAACAAAATTGACTTTCCTTCCAACTCTTATATCTAACTAAATGAAATAAATATTTATTAAGTTTATGTATTGTTAGAGAATAATGAAAACTCGAGAAGACGCTGACGGCCAACAAAAGAGGCCGACAATGAAGTGAGTGGATATTAAATTCCTCTCGCGCTCGAATCACGATACATAAACGGTTAATAGCGTATATAGCTGAGGCTATACATTTTTGTAAGTCCAGCGGCGGCGCGCTGCGGGCCGCATCCCTAATGCGGGCCGGACTCCGCACAGATTACGCACACCTGCATTAATATAGGCACGTGGAACGTTATCTCAATAAGGTTGACTCCTCTAAAATGAAACTCTAAGATATTACTCTACTCTTCATAAACCTTAAATAGTTAGCAAATTGTATTACTTTATAAAAATAACAATTTTTACAAAACAATACTATGAAACATAATAACTAAAACTATCTTTGATACTAATAATAAAATGAAATTATTTGTAAGTAGTGGCAACCCTAGCTAGCGAGGTCTCCTCACGTCGTTCGAGCGGGTCGATACGGAGGACTTTGGCACGGATTACTTGCCGACCAACCTGCCGCAATATGTCAAGTGCTCGATTCTCTCTACTGTAATTTTAAAAAAATCGTCAATAAAAAAATATAAAAAATCATGGAATAATAAAAAAGTGTAGGATACTTAAAGCAGCCTAAATTGAAAATATTTTATTAAGAATCAGATTCACTTTTTTCGTTAATAGTTATAGTCAAAAAATAACCATTTTTTATCTACAGAGCTGATAAAAAAAAAATTGTCCACAGGTGAGAAACCTCACAAATGCCAGGTGTGCGGCAAAGCATTCAGTCAAAGCTCCAATCTGATCACACACTCCCGCAAGCACACCGGGTTTAAGCCGTTTGCGTGCGAGCTGTGCGGACGCGCCTTCCAACGCAAAGTTGACTTGCGACGGCACCGAGAGACCCAGCACGCGGATCTCAGACCCCCGCAGCATCTACCACACACCGACGTGCATGGTATGCACGCACAGGATATGCATGCGGTCGATCATCGAATAGGTAAGTTAAAACTGGCATTTCTTTAAATGCTTGAAGTTCTGGTAAATTAGGTAACTTGAAAGTAACCACCACATAATTTTTTCATCGTCTTATATATTACTAGCTGTCAAATTATCAATTGCAAATGTCAAAGTGACATAACATAATGACAAACCATAGCAATCTTGCTTCCTTGATGTTGGCAGAAACTTATGGTCTCTTTCCCACATTAGGGTTTTTATCCAACATATTTACCCCCTAAGTTTAATGGCGTGAAAATATAGCCTAAAGCGTGACGTAAGTGTAGGGCTATTTATTAAAAAAATAATTACTCAAAAATATGTTGTAATTACTGACATCTTAGGCAATAAAGTGTGTGTTTACGCTTTATTATATTAGTATAGATTTACACGGTAGTGGTTTAAACCACATGTGTGCTTTTACTTCTTCTAACTGATATTTTGTCCATAGACCTTCGCCCCCCGCACCCCGAGCTGCGCCCCCCGCATCCCGACTTCCGTAGCCACCTGAGCAGCGCTGTGCCAACCCTGCAGGCGCTGCCCTCCTGAACCTCGACAGCCTTCGCGCCACCTGACTGGCGTTGAGGCAATACTACACTTACCACTTAAATCTTAGAGTTCAATTTATAGTGGGCGCTTCATGTACCTAGGCTTGCACCAAAGATTCTTTCGACGTATCATGTGATTTTATTGTTAACATTCAATCTGTCTGGATAAATTGCGATGCTTATAACATGTAGATTTTTGACAATTAATTTTTGGAATAATTATAGGCATTTTTTAATGTGCTACATTATTATTAAAATTGCAAATCTATTTAGACAGATTAGGTAATGGATCCTTAGCAAAAACGTATTAGAAAGTAGAAATAATACTTTGTTTCTATAGTTATAAAGTTTTATTTCGAAAGCGCTATTGCGACATATAATACCTAGATATATGTAATCACCTAAGAGGTATATAAAAGGGAAAACTTTGTTAGTATAATATAATATTAAAGACTTCATTTGTTTGATCTCATCATGAAAGTACAGGCTGTTTTTATTCTTAAATTTGGGTTAAATATTCAGTGTTTGTATTACCATTACATTTGTATTACTAACTAGATATTTTGATTACCAAACCATTTCATACAAAGAGATTTTAAATTCATTACGTTAGCATTGTAATGCCAATTATCTAAGTAACTAAATAAAAATGTATAATATGTTAGTTATCAAATCTTTCATTGTTTTTGAAAACATTTTTTAATTCTAGCGTAATTTTTTTTGTTCAGCGACTTTGTTAGTTACGTTCATAGTTACACTCCATTAGTATGTAAATCTGTACAAAATCCAAATTATAATTACATGCTTATCATTCCAAAAATGTATTAACTGTAACTTATTCCAATTTTTAGCATTCCTATGAACTATTTAAAATGACATTTAGTATGAGTTAAGAGTTTTAAAATGATATACTAATCCAAACATAATGCCAAAAAAATTATTAAATATACAAGATAAACGCTAATTTTATATCATAATTCGTGAAATTGTATTATAAATTGGCGGTGCCTAAGAGGGGGCACTGAAACACCCCCACATTTGTTCCTTTCATTCGTAAATAATATTTTTTATTTGAACTCAAATTCATTATCACGTAGTTGAAGTCAATTGATGTCCTTTATATTTTACATGAATATAATGAAATGTAAATTAAAAATAACATTATTAGTTTTAGTAATAAAGTTATTTTGTTGTTACAAATATAGTGCCATAACTTAATATGCCATAAAATCGATGTATACAAATTAGACGTAATTTCCTTTATAAAATTTATACCAAAACATTTTAAATATAAATGTAGTTTTAAGTTTTCCTAATTAATTGTTTAACTAGTTGAAAAATTGAATTGTTTAAAATTTATCTATTAATTGTAAGTATGTAAAATATTGGTGTATTTTAGACATTTTATCGTCTCGAGATTTTTAAAGTAATAAAAAATGTTATACTCAATGTAAATATTGTATAGAAAATAATATTAACTATAAGAACGAATACAAAGACGAATGTGCAATCTTTATTTCATTATTATCTATTAAAAATTACCAGTATATTAATCATTAAGCAACTTTCACTTCAATAAATGACAATGTATTAATTAATTCGATATTTCATTTTAAACCCCCTTATTAAGTGTATATTTAAAAACATCATAAAATCAAATAATTCAATTATTCAAAGCTTACACTCGTATTATGTTTGAAAGAATAAACTCATAAAAAACTTGTATCAAACAGACAGTGTATCAAATTTAAGTTTAAACTCACGTTAACCCTTTTTATACTGTCTCTTCTCTACTGTCTGTTCTCATCAGGTGCACTTTTGACAAATCATGGCTATTGTTATCAGACGAAGGCTTGACAAATGCTATCTAAACCAATAGATATTAAAATGTGTTTACCGCAAATATTGTGATACACATTTATGGTGAGACATATAACCACGTTAACATTCATTATATCAGCAGTAGTCAAAATTTAAACACGTATTAACACTAACATTATTTAATCATATTTTCGGGTAATAGAATAATCTTTACCAGCCGTTGTGTCGGAGAGCTGGGTTGTCTGGAGTAATCCATGTCCTGTTTTCACGCAAAATACGCGCGTCGTGGAGTTGCGGAAACCGTAGCCCATACTACTACCAGCCGTTGTTAACTAAATAAATATTATTTGGATCAAATTGTACAGTATTATAATATGTTAATTTCTTCAAGTCTCAAAACACTATTTTGCTCGAAGACGTTGACTTCTTATTTCAAGTAGCTAAGTTCTCAGATTACATCGCCTTAGACAGTATCACGCGATTATAAAGCCTTTCAGGGTCAAATTACAACTTAAGAGATCCTTTAATAACTATTGAGTTACTCAATTTGGAACAAATTAGAGCATATCAGTGTTAAGTGTACACTACAATACTGACAAAGTTATTAGTGCATACAAAATGTAGAGACAAAAAAAAAGAGTAGTTAAAAATAAATTACTATAAGGACTTTAATTTCAAGAAAACGGACATATAAAAATACAAAAGCGAAAAAAGCATATATTTTCAAAGAGATATTTATCGCTTATTACGAGGACGTTTGGAAATACTGTAAAATTATTTATTTACAATTGTTTATTATTCAAAACTAATGCAATTTTACTAATCAAAATGCTATCAGGAATATAATTTCTGCTTACACAATCGTACTAATCAATCATATTGAACTAACGATTGACCGCAAAAAAGTAAAATGTGTACTCATAGTGGTAAGTGTTTGCTAATCATTGATGAGTGCTGCGACTGTGTGCACACGTGATCGATTGCTCATTACACTAATGGACGTTATCGACCAACACTGCTTATAGTTTAATATTTTTAACTATATAAACCTATATTTTATAGTAAAAGATTATTACCAATACGATTTTAGAGTCACTAAAACCAGCGTACCATTTCCTAAACGCCGGCAACGCATCTGTAGTTCGTCTGGTATTGCGGATGGCCTTAGACGTCGATGACCACCTCGGTGTTCTATCCGCTCGTGTCCACTTTTCTCTTATAGAAAAACGAAAACGACGAAATAACTCACATGATAAATGTCTAGGAACATAACAAATAACGAAAATTCAAATGATTGGCTGATATTGGGCCAGTGCTCATTATTAAAACAAAAATAAATAATTGGAATGGAGGAAAATGAACTGATCGAGTCCATACAATGCGTTCAATAAAATTTATTTTTCTTTAAATTGTATTTAGTAATAAAATACTAGTCAACATTTTCCAGCGTAGTTATTCTTTGCCTGCGTGTAGATTCTAAAGGAATATACAAGCATAAGCTTGTACTATTTGATTACGGGGCGTAAGCCTGGTGAGGCAGGACAAAAAACATTTGGATTTAGTGCTGTGCGGTCTCCAGGGGCGGCGGCGGACGCTAAACGCCTGTTAGCACGCACTGCCCCGGCTCCGGCTATTGTATAACACAGGGACGGATTACGATTGAGCCTTTGTTTTTTAGAAAGTACTGCGTAACCGTAAATCTCAAACATTTTATGGTAAAAGACACGTTTATTTCGAAATTTTAATACTACTTTCGTTACTATTCTCACTGGTTCCATGGTGTAATGGTTAGCACTCTGGACTTTGAATCCAGCGATCCGAGTTCAAATCTCGGTGGAACCTAAACCTTTCATAGATTAGTTTTAAATTATTTTTAAGGAAAGTAAATCACAAAGTTATTGTAATGTGGAACAACTTTTTGTATTTATGTAGGTAATTTATCAAGTCCAGAATAATACTGTGTTTTATTATATATTAACAGTACAGGTTGGTCTAAGAACTGATAAACGTAAAGAAAAT
>LD699455.1:1495193-1505357 GCA_003118335.3 Papilio memnon
CCCTAATGTGGGAAAGAGACCATAAGTTGCTGCCAACATCAAGGAAGCAAGATTGCCATGATTTTTCATCACGTCATGTCATATTGACATTTGCAATTGATAATTTGACAAATGTAGGTAAACAATAAAATAAATGTTTTATTGTTTTATGTTTAATAATTTCACGCGGATGAAGCCGCATGGGAACAGCTAGTCTTTTAAATAATTTCCGATCTTTTATAGCAGAAAGAGAAAAAGTAAATAAATAAAAAAAGGTAGCAAAGAGTGTCAAATGTTCAGAAACATCATTGCTTTACAAAATATCATTTTCTTTTACCGGCGTGACAATAAAAGTCGATTCGAGTAGAAGGCTTGATAATCCGCAAGTCGTGGCCAATTTGATCGCATCATGGCGGGTATCACTTACCGATATCATCCCACCCTTCCGCGGCCACCGGCGACATCGAATTTATTCAAATTGTCTCGTGTCGCCGCCACCTCTGCAGCACCTGCTTTAATAAATTAACACTCTAAAACCTATCGTATTCCAACATCTCTAAGTCTGTTATCCCGCAGCAAGGTAGATCGCAATTCAAAACGTTGCAATATACGATTATGGATAGAAATTCTTATTCCACTCAAAATAACATCCGTTTCCTCTTAGCAGAGGTTCACTAAGTCTTAAATGTGTGTGCTAAACGAATTTGCACTCTATTTTTGAGTAGGTAGAAGTGAAGTTCGATGTACTTAGTGTATACGGTTAGGTTTAAGGAAAGCAAATGGAGATGGCAACGTTGAAACGTCTGCAGTCTTTTGTATGAACGCGCTAAAAGCTAAGCTACGTGAGGTTGTGTGCGCCGCCGCACTTGCGAACTGCTTAAAACTTAAACATTTCTGCAACGTATGCTATTTTAATTTCGTTGAATATACTGTTTGTTTTCTTTATACCTTAAAGTAAAATTTTAGAAGGAAATTTTAAGCAACTTGTTAATTTCGTTATCATTTTTTGGACTCTTATACAAAGGATTGGATTCCAGAAGTGTCAAAAATATTGGTAAATTGATAGGAGGTAATTGAAACAAACGATACAGCTATCCATAGTAATTTATTGTTGAAAATTTTATAGTGTTGCATGTAACGAAATAACTCAAAAACTATTTGTGTTATTTCACTAATTCTTTCACCATTAGAAAGGTATATTATCACTCAGTAACATAGATCATTTAATATAGTTATATAATATGTAAAATATGAATTTCTGCCCAACCGAAGCGAGGTCGAACCGCTACTTTATTTTTTACAGTCTACAAAATTCTTTATGTCAATAAAAATCAATAAGAACCTTATGAGAGTATCACTTGGTAAAATTCATTCAAATGTGACAACCAATAGGGAATGAAGATGCAAAATACGAAATTACATAAACACATACGAGAATATTGAAGGATGTATACGGATCCCAACAAATCAACTTACACGCGGATCTCGTAGGGACATTAACAAAACCGTCACGACACCGATGAGATGAAATTCTTTACTCCTCCACTCAACACAAAATATATTTGCGATCACAAAAACATCACTTCCATACTACACTGTAAGGTACTTCGTTTCAACGACCGCAAAACAATATTGGCAATGGAATTTACATAAAGATAGCTAACGGTGAGTTTGAGTCGCATCAGAATTGAGTTAGGGAGGGCGGGGGTACTTTAAAACTGTCGCTTAGTTGAGACGTCGAATCCGTTTAGAGTTTTACAAGAGTTCTGCGAAGACATAGTATCAGTCAACTTATCGATTGTTGTATTCGTGAAATGAATTTTTAAACAAAAAACTTTTGCTCTATAACCGCTGTTGAGAAATGAGTGGAAAAAATTACAGTGTTTAAACAAAGCGGTATCAAAACGTTCTTTAACAGTTCTGCATTTGTTGTTAAAAGTTTTGTCAGTTAAAACTATAATCATATAAAAATTACCTTCCAAACATAGTAATGTTGCCTTTCAAATGGAAAACTTTAAGCGTCTTGCATAAAATCCCTGATAACAGGTGAAGGTAACTCGTAAGTTAGTCAATTTATTTCGCTCATTATTTTACTTCTAACTACAATATCAAGATATCATGATTGCATTATGTTGTATATGATTCAAAAATGAATTATCGATACTTCGGCGGGCCACCCTAGTCGCCGGGGCGTCCAACTTGCGTATTGAGTTACGCGTCCCCGCAACCCCGCGTCCCGGCGTCCCTGCGTCTCGGCGTCCTCGAGTCCGCCCAATCGCATCACACTGAAGCCGTTATGATATCCCATTGCTGGTCGAGACGTTACAATCCTGTTATTTACATAATAGCTCTCTAGTGTTGCAATACCGAGTTGTCTCGGTAGCGTCGCGTCGCAGTATTAAACATTTGCACTCAAATTGATATCACCTGCTTATAGAAATACTATATCTTTAGTTTAAAACCACTTAACTTACAATATTAGCTGTCGCCCGCGAGTCCGTCTACGTGGAATTAATAAAAACATAAGTGAGTAGCCTATGTGTTCTTTCAGACTCTAACAAACATCCATCCATCCAAACTTTCGCATTAATAATATTAGTAAGATTATACAGTTAATTGGCCAACGATGTCCACTGACTAGATACCTCGACAATTTAAATCTGTAGCTATTCTAGTAGATAGGATATATAATTTACAGACAGACTAAAATCGCCTATATAGGATAGATTGGTACATGATGATGATATTTTAACAACTAGCAGGATAACATAACTGGTGGTCACCAATCTTTGGTACGAATCTTATAAGATGCCAGGAGTATTTCAAATCGGATTCAAATATCATTTCGGTATTCAAATTTGTAGGTAAGCCACCGCGGATTGATTTACGATGTCCCTCCGACCTCCCCGACTTCCCCTCGCCTGCGACCACTCACCTCGAGTGAGTTATACCAGTTTAATCGTAGCCCATTGAAATTCAAAAGGCAGTACGACGAATCAATTACAGGAGGTTCGGAGCATTCAAATGCCTCCCCCTCCCCCCTCCATCCCGCTACAGGGGCGCTGATAGAATTGTTATTGGAGAATGTGCGTGTGATAGAATTCGAGCCAATATACACCAGCACGTGTTTTCTTCCCGTAACTCGCTGTCTTATTTTGCCTGCCTATCTTATGGTTGGGAGAATCGCTCTTAGTATTACCTCCTAATAAATAAACACAATACTTTAATAATCTCTATAAACAGCGTGTATTATGTAGCATTTACAACCTTTTCAACTTTTAAATATAAAAAATTAAGTCTATTTAAAATTGATCTACCTAAAATGGTTTTATATTTAAACATATTATAAGATGGACCAACAACCAGTAACAATTTAAGTAATATTTATTTTATATGCAAAAATATTAAAATGAAAAGTGATTACTGCAATAAAGGAGAGAAGATCGCGTATAATTTTATATGTAGTCATAAATACGACAAACCCTGGTGAATTTATGACCAGCTATTCAATACTAAGTGATAGGACGATAAAATTTATTTCGTCTAACGCGTCACAAGCCAACGTCGAATATGGTATATGAATCAAATTGTAAAAGAATTATGAATGGCATCTCTATCATTTACTTTATAAAGATAGAGAGAACAATATTAATATAGGAGTTTAGTTAGTCTAACCTGTTAGTTACACAATATCAAATGAGACATTAATTTGTTTGCGCATCTGAAAGGTATCTTGTAACTAATTTATAAAAGGGGTAAGAGTTTTGAGAAGTAGTTCCTTAATAAATTACAGTATCTTGTGTTAAAGTAGTATCCCAATAACCCCTTGAGAATCAAGTTGCGTGGATGCGAAAAATTTATGCAAAGAGCTTTGATGGTCAACGTAAGACGGGGGCACGTTTTATGACATGACATCAATATTTTATGTGACACCTCTGTGCTATTCCAAATCAATCATTCTCGTACTCGGCTACTTTATATTCCGTACGGAATTTTTTTTTCGCCAACAACGTTTTTATAGTGTAGACGCTAAAATGTAACATGATACTATATTTTTCGAGGTACAAAATATTCATGTAACTCTATGTAAGAATTCTCTTCGTAGCTGCTTCTACACGTATTAACAATTTAATTTTATTACTAAGCAATTGGCAGTTTTGTTAGCAACAAATCAATGTCCCCAACGCACCGGTCGAGGGTTCAACCTCACAGTTAATATTCGTTAAGTCGACGAACGGTTAAAGACATGCAATAGTGTACTAAACAAACATATTCATTGAAAACAACTATTAAACGCAAGTGACTGGTTAATTTATAAAAGCGCCTGTGGAAATTATAAAGGCAATAAATACATTTACGATTTTTACATATTTGTTGCTCTTGTTGTTGCAAGTTATTAAAACAGAGGTAATTAGAGTTATATAGCTGAATTATGGATCATTGTGTATCTAACTACTAATACAGTTCTAAGTTTCCTTCTCGTTAAATGACTTATGTAGTCATAGCATAAAGTAAATCACACAATAGTGTGTTGCATGTTAGCGCGCATGCCGCCTCTCCCGCGGGAGGCGCTAATCATCAATTATTCCTGTGGGGTATTTAGCTTTCCACGCGAACTGTGGCTCCGTTTGTCAGTATATGTCTTCATTTACATCCGATAATGGCTATCGTGCTATTAAAGTTTCAACTTGACTGTTAGACAACATTAAATAAATTTCTTTTCACACAGAGTAAAATTGTTAGGTTTTAGTCTAAATATCTATGAAGCTTTGAGTTCGAAAAATGACTTTAAATTCAAAAGTATTAAGAAATTCCATTTTACCCAAAACGGTGTCTTTAGCAATAAAAAATGTGGTGTATTTATTCAACCAAATATGGCAACATTTAAAACATCACGCATTAAATCACTTGGCGGCATCGAGTTTTTTTTTTAACTTTTAAAAAAGTGAAATAGTGAATTATTCAAATATAAAGAATTGCGTATATAATTATCACAGGCGCTTTTACAAATACAAACATAACCTGAACGTAAGCAATTCAAGTAATGGCCGTCTATGTTTTCCGCTTTCCAACAAATAAAAATAAATTTACATCGCATTAAAGAGACTACGTGTCGTTGCGGGCGTGTCGCGTGCACACGGCGCCCGCGGGTGTCGTCAAACTTCCTATTGCCGATAATTATCGAACGGTTATCGTGCGACTTCAACTACTCTTAACACGAGACGACCCGGGAACGACACGGAGACGACATATTGAAAAACTAACCTATAATTACCATTAAGTGAAGAACTACCAAACGAAAGTGACAAAGGTCCCTACACAAATTGAGTCGGCAATAATTTGTTTTAGAATTACTGGTAAACCAGGCTAGGTTTTCCAAATTTAATATCAATAAAAAAACTCAAATTCTTGAGCTCTTAAACGCTTGTTTCGGAAACTTTAGCTAAAGATTTTGTTATTGAAAAGTTATTTACGTATATAGTCAACCAAAAGTCGTGTATTGTAAATTGGAAGAAGTAGGCCGTAAATGTTGACGTTTATGTCACGGGTTACGGCCAATAGAGTTTAGTTGCTGTTTGCATAACGTCCTTTTCCTGCACCCGGCTGCAACTTACAGTTATATTGCCTTTACTGCTATTTATTACCACTGGTACAACTCTATCGTTTATGAATTATGAATGACTAGCTGTTGCTTGCGACTTCGCCCGCGTGAAATTAAAAAATAGCTTAATGCTCCTCACAGATAAATGGTAACGGTGAAACCATTTTAAAATCTCCCCTATAGTATTATATTTATTTCAATACATACAAAAATACAAATCTTTCCTCTTTATAATATTAGCATAGATGTAAATTATACTAGTATTCGCCCAATGGTCGACATTAGGCCATAATCCATTTTTTTTTAATTAAATGTAGCTATTTGTACTTTTTCTCCAGCTTTATGTATGATTTCACGTTTACGCAATTTCCTTAATTAAGATAAAAATGGATTCACATAACAATAAACTTTACAAATAAAATCGTAAATATAATAACCGGTAAATGAATATAAATTTATTATGCATTTGTAATGTATGCGAATTGTGTGCAAACAACAACATATGCCAAACCTGTGAACGAATTCGCCGCTTCATTAAACAACGCCAATATTTGATCAAACAGCCCCAAACATTCGAACCAAATAATCGCGTTATTAAACGCACAATGAGCATTCACAAATAAAAATTCGCTAAAGTGTTACATCCCTTGTTCTTAACAATAGCACTCGACGCGACAAAACGTTTAACGATACTGAAAACGCATGCGAAATGTAACTTTATTTCTTCTTAGATAAGACTTAATTACATTTAAAAGATCCTAAAGTTTATAAAAATGAACTTCTATTCATGCTTCACTGCATTTTTAAAGCAAAACAAAGTAAAACGAACTTTACCTACAGATGTTTAAGACTCAAAGTTCTACTTTTTTGTATATCAAGGGTCCTAGTAGGGTGTAAAGCCGTAGGCCTATTTATGTCGGTTTCACACTTACAACAATAGTGTCATGATTCGTGAGCCGGGATTATCCCGGGACAAGGCCGGGATTAGGTCGCGTTGCGGCAAACAAATGGAGTCCCAACTGATGAAACAAGTGTTCCTCGTGATGTCACTAATGGTGCTCGAATTACAGACATTTACAATGTACCCGTCTTTTGTAGATTGCAGCAAGTACTAGATAGATCTTGATTTTTATATGTGCTATAACTATAGTTAAAGAATTTATTCCGATTCTACCATGGTCGTCGTCTGCCGATGGTTCAAGAGTTTCTTTTTTCACACATATCTTACAATTCTTAACATACTTCTGTTCTGGTACGTTCATATTTGATCGAAGAACTAAAAATAACTTAATTTACCTAAGTAGTCACTTAACACTGCAACTTAATACATGCAATTCATAACCAGAGAGGCCCTTAATCAATTCAAACGCAAACAATTGTTAATCATTCAAACGCCTGGAAGTGCTCACGGTTTCATTAACAACCTTAATTGTCCCTCCTTTGGATCCGCTGTCTCTTACACGGCCAGTTTAACACGAGCCTTACATTTATATTGATACTTATAGTATCGATGTTAACGCCATGGGTCAAGTTGTTTGGTTCAATACACATTGTTCTATACTAATTAATCAAGCCGAATCGCCCTCGACGCACCCCGACGACAATGGGATTAAATGCTATTGTGTCAGCTTTAAACGAATACGTTTGTTAGATGGATAAATAGCCTACATTAAATGGGAATTGTTGAAGATCATTTTGTGACATAATTTCCCTGTTTATGGCTAAAAAGTAAAGAAAATTGGTGATTTTTTTAATAGGTGAAAACGCGTTCGGGAGCTCTCACCAGGTAGCTAAAACTATGTGTTAATCTCATATCTTTACTTTCTATACTAATATAATAAAGCGCTTTGTTGCCTAAGATGTCAGCAATTACAGCAAATTTTTAATAATTCTTTTTTTAACAAATAGCCCTACACTTACGTCACGCTTTAGGCTATATATTTTCACGCCATTAAACTTAGGGGGTAAATATTTTGGATAAAAACCTTTATGTGGGAAAGAGGCCATAAGTTGCTGCCAACATCAAGGAAGCAAGATTGCCATAGTAAGGTAATTGGTATTATGACATTTGCAATTGAGAATTTGACAAATGTAAACAATATTTTTTTTTATAATTTCATGCGGATGAAGCCGCAAGGAACAGCTAGTTTAATTATAAATGCAAAAGTGTAGATGAAAGGATATTTGCAACTAATTATCTCCAGACCGGCTAAACGGATCTCGCTGAAAGTCATGTAGAACGTAGTCTGCAAGAACTAATAAAGTTTTTTTTTTAATTCCGCGTAGACGTAATCGAGGTTGAAAGCCGGTGTAACGAATCTATATCTACTGATATTATAAAGAGGAAAGATTTGGATTTTTGTATGTATTGTAATAACTTAAAAACTACTGGGCCGATTTCAAAAATTCTTTCACCATGTAGCAGCTACTTATCACTGAGTAAGCTATGGTTTTTATTATTTTTTAATTTACTTACACAACAGCTAGTAACATAAATAGATTACTTAATAATCATTCTAACTAACTATAACTACTAATTCGTAGTGTAAAATTAGTAACTGTAATACAATAATGAAAGACTTGAACAATTTAAACACGCTAGATCTAAAAACATTAAAACGGTAGAAGAGGTAAAAAAACTCATACGTTAAGGTAAAACCGAAGATCTATGCACAAACAAATCCTATTTTATTTACTTCACCAGAGAAAAAAACCGAGAGAATGAATGCGTATCGCCGATTTTCATTACGGTCGATTAGGGTGACCATATTGTAATAGAAATGTAAATACTGGATGTTGCGTTTGTTAAGAGAAAGTCGAAGTGTGTAATAGAATAGTTTGATAGTGGACATCTTTAAAGCATTAAACTTATATAAAGATTTCAAAGAAGATTATACAAATAGCTGAAAAATTGTCCTTTGATGTCATGCTTTTAGTCTTATTGAATTAATATAACTAAAGTAATCTTATCTCCAAACTATATTTTAGGGACAAAACAAGTTTGTATGTAAACAGAATTTTCCCATAAAATAATATTGATTTGGACACCCTGATTACGGACTGCTGAAACCGCTAACGATTCCAACTGCCTGCAATCTGTCCTTTTCTATCTAATCTGCGAATATATAAGCCTTTCTCTTTCGCACCCTAGTGTGAAATCAGTCCGACAAATTAAATCCCGCCTCAGATTATTACATAGCTCAGTGACTGTTCATAAATAACCCGTAGGGAGGCAGCCGCGGGTATGTGCTAACGGTTCCAAACGCGAGATTATTTGAATTTAAGATGGTAGTATTATATTTACATCTAAGAACTATGACTGAGTTTAATTGTAGATTTAAAAATGGATTTGACGGTGGAGAGACGCATGTGAAGGGAAAATATCCTCTTTAAGTGCGTGTCCACCTCCATCGGTTATTGTTAAGCAAGGTATCTGTAATTGCGGATGTCTATGGACAGCGGTCGCTACGCTTTTTCGCATTTAGTAGCCACTCGCTCGTTTACCATCTTCTCATATAAAAAATACCTTATTTTTTAGTTGTAATCTAATCTTTGTGGAATTGTAGTCCATAAAGTCGTAATCTATATTGTCTATGTCCGAATGTGATTCTGCTCATAGTCAGTTCGAAATTCAAATTATACAGGTCCAGTCCGGAGTGGAGTGGATTTGGGGCGGGCATTCCTGCGCGGCGACGGCCGGCGCGCAGTTATATTATGTCCGTGATTTATTGCATCGAATTCTCGTCGGTAATTAGTGCGTGCCTTGCCTGCTTGGGGAGGGTGCCAGTGTTGCCAGATGCAAGGATAATTTATACTAAACATAAACAATTAATTTGTTTAAAGCAAATCAGGATTATCAATAAATGTTTTGAGACCTATCGTGTTGATATTTTTAAAGAACGTACTACATTACCATGCTATCTTAGACAAAAGTACAATTTACAGCTTTAAAATAGAAAATAAATATGCTAAGAATGTAATTTTCATCAATATTATTTAGTAAATAATTTTCCAATCAACGTTACCTAGCAACACTAAGCATTTGGCGGGAATTACCGGAGATTGCGTATCGCATGGGATCCGATATCACGCCATTAATAATGGGACTTGTTAATTGAACTTCGCTCTGCCGCCTATAACTCAAATGTAGACCACATGAAATATAGACCGGTTCACGATTGTCACTTGATTAAGAGCACATACCAGGATTGGAATTAACTAAACGACCTATCTATAGTTTACAATGCACTATGAGGTTAAGTACTGTTTATTTTAGACCATCTAATTACTTGTATAAAAAAGCAGAGAGTGTAAATATAACACTGTACTTGAATTTCACCGTTAAAATAGAATTTGCCATCTTTCGTATTCATTTCTCCGGATTTTACCATTTTTACTGATATAATTTTTTTAATTTTTTATACGCATATCTAGTACTAGCTGTTCCCATGCGGCTTCATCCGCGTGAAATTATAAAAACTTTATTTTATAATTTACATTTGTGACATTCTCAATTGCAAATGTCAAATGCACAAATGACAACGACGGCAATTTTGCTTCCTTGATGTTGGCAGCAACTTATG
>LD699455.1:1525553-1543826 GCA_003118335.3 Papilio memnon
TCGATGAAATTTTGCATAGATGTAGAGGATAGTCGGGAAGAACACATAGGCTACTCACTTTTGTTTTTTTTTAATTCCACGCGGCCGGAGTCGCAGGTGAAAGATAGTATTGTATAAAGAAAAAAACTGATGTTTAAATTGTTTTGACCATATCATGTACAACTTTCATGTACTTTTCTATATGAATTTACTAGTTTCCGCCCGCGACTCCGTCCGCGCGGAGGTAAAAAAAAAAACAAAAGTTAGTAGCCTATGTGTTCTTCCAGACTATCCTCTACGTCTATGTCAAATTTCATCGAGGTACGTTCAGTCGTTTAGGCTACAAACTCTAACAAACATCCGTCCATCCATCCATCTAAACTTTCGCATTTATAATATTAGTAAGAAGTAAGATAAGATTGAATTGTATTATCGGCAAAAACTAAAGAAAATCAAACATTTAAAAATTAAGAACCCTAAAGAGTCTATCGTTATTTTTAAAGTCCTACATTCATCAGTTCACTGGTTTTTGCACGAGTAACTCATACTCGTCTGGAACAGGTACGCCAAACACAATGTTTAGTATATGTACCGGATAAAGTAACGCAAGGGGAAGGGACTGCGCAGTGTGACCTTGAACCATCAAGTTATTTGAAAAGTATACCAAATCCCTCAGAATCGTTACCTTATAAGGTATTGAAAACATTCAATCTTTTACGATATATATCTTCTACGATAACGTTTTCGACATACTCTTGCTATGACTAATTCTTAGAAATATATTTGTTATTGCTCTCACTAATAGAGATTACATTTAAGACATTTTATCAGTTCATCTACGCTTTCGAGAAAAACTAGATATTGGTATCTAAATTTATATTTCTCTTTATTGTAAAGATATCACCCAATAAGAAAATAATGTTTTAAAATACTTTTTGTTTTGTAATCTATTCTTCTATACTAATATAATTAAGCGTAAACACACACTATTTTGTGGCGTAAGATGTCAGTAATTACAGCATATTTTTAAATAATTCTTTTTTTAATAAAAAGCCCAACACTTATGTCACGCTTTAGGCTATATATTTTCACACTATTAAACTTAGGGGGTAACTACATCGGACAAAAACCCTAATGTGGGAAAGGGACCACACGCTACAAGATGGCAACATCAAGGAAGCAAGATTGCCATGGTTTGTCATCATGTCATTTCATTTTGACATTTGCAATTGATATAATTTGACAAATGTATAATAAACAATAAAATAAAGTTTTTATAATTTTACGTGGATGAAGCCGCACGGGAACAGCTAGTTCTTTAGATAAAACAATTTTGAATGATAAACAATAAACCTGTGTTGTCTTTCTACTGTAAAAATTAGAACTAAATATGACTATGTTAAGGAAGTTTTAAATAAAACACAGTTGTATTGATGTAAAAAATCCGTATAATTGACATTACAACTAAATTACAATGCTTTGGCACTTACAAAATTATATTAGTAATATAGTACAATAGCTAGTTGTATAAAAAACTAACATAGTAATTATATTTGAGAAGAAATTCAAAGATATGAAATCAACCAGCAATGGGCCAGCATTGAATAAGACCTAGTTACCAATAATTTAACAAACTTGAGCCTATCGTTATAAAAGTACACGATAAAAAAATACGTGGTTTTAATTTTGTCAAAGATTATGTAACATCACGTCAGTGGAGTTCAATTTGTCATAGAGTAAAATTGTATTTTAAAAAAAAAAACTTTATTATTTCGACAGTTAAATAATTTAATGAAAATGTGTTAAAAATATGTATTTGGATTAAATATGAATGAAAAGCATGAATCACAAACATCGTTATTATTTATGAATCATTTTAATTTTGATTACAAATATTACACACGTACTTAATGCGTTATTAATTACTAAGCTATACGAATGAGTGAAATCTTATTCATAAACTGACTTCATCTTACTTAATATTATGTTCTTAATCCATACATTACATGTATGTATGGATGCTTATTATCAAGTAATTCTGTCTAAAAAGATCTGCCTATGGTCGAATTCAATGATAATAAGAAATTATATACACGTGTCACTGGTTCAAAATATAATTTGAAAAAAAAAAAGATGTTACAAACCTGTCTAATTTAATAACTGTGATCACAGCCTTATAAAGGTAGAATTGTTTAGATAGGTTCTTATAATTTTTTTTTCTATTGAATTCGACTGAAAGAATATTTACTTCTTGGTTTTATTCCATAGTAATTTATATTTTGGAACCATCTTGACAACAACAAGAATTAAATTAGATCATTTCTGAGATTACAGAGATATTTGTTATGAAATTCTACAAACCGTAGGCGATACGTAGAAAAACAGATTACTGATTTATTATAAGTTAAAAATATAATTATGGTTTCCATTTAATTCTAATATAGTTTTGTGCCAAGAACATTTGGCACGTCTACAGATAGTTTTAAAGAAGCTGGTATGAAAAAAAAACTATAAATACATTGTACAGAATTCAGTTTTCACATCTTCTATGCGTTATTCGGATAATAGATGGCGCTGTATTCATTAAAATATTCGGAACCCAAAATATGAGTTATAAAAAACTACTTATTGTACTTATGTTAAAAAATACATTATTTTGTACGTATTTAAATGATAATACGAGTCAAACGAAATTTAATTTAATTAATTAAAATTGTTCTACTTATCATTTATTTATAAAAAAACTTAAAATATTCTCACTAACAGTTTTTATACTGAGATTTGATCATAGGTTATTATTTAATGAGATTCAATGCGGCTTCTATTTTTTAATAAAGACCACTATATTATTAGAAAAATCTAACTCATTTTCGGTACTATATTAATAATAATGTCACATTTCGTTATTTTAACTACATTGAAAACATTTTAGAAAAAAAACTTGATTTTTAAATGAAAAAAACGGCAACACCAAAATCCAAACGCCGTTTTAAACCCGTATCAATATCACGATACGTGTATACATTTCCGATAACTAAAACACTACAACAAATCCAAAAAATCGAAAAAAAAAATCATTTTTTTACTGTGATCTCATATTCTCACCCATAACATGACGAGAGGATGGGCCTCCGGCTATAAAGGGGTTAATCTAAGTAGGGTAGTAGGAAATCATCCACAATGCTGACATTCATGTGCCAGTCGAAGTGGTTGACTCCTGGCACGGTGAGGAGCAGCAGGCGGCCCGCCACGTCCAGGGTGCGCAGACCGATGTGGTCCTCCATGTAGATAGCCTGTTGCCTCATCTCCACTACCGTCTCATTACCATCGTAGTACCCGAATTGACTGCAAGTAATATTTAAATAAAAAAAAAGAACTCGGCTGACTAATTCTAATAGTTGAATATAAATCTTCTATATATATCTATACTAATATAATAAAGCGTAAACATACACTATATAGTTATGTATTTTTGAATAATTCATTCTTAAATAAAAAGCCCTACAGATACAATATCAAAGGCCTTCGTTGTCATTTGAGCATTTGAATTTCGACATTTGTAATTGAGAATTTGACAAATGTAAACAATAATTATTTTTTTATAATTTCATGCGGATGAAGCCGCATGGGAACAGCTAGTCATCAGATAAAAAGATTTAAATATGAGTAGATTTGAAAACTATTTTTTTTTCACAATTATTTTTTTTAACTCATGTTTTTTATTGAATGCACTACAAATTTAAATATAGCTAGATCATTATCAACAATCTAAAAAAAAGATGCCGATTTTGTTACAAAAAATGGATAACATACCTGCTTTGCCAAGGAGTTATAACTTGATCATCAGGGCCTCCGACGAGGACCAGTCGTTTCACCTTCAACAAGTTGGCCTTGAAGTCTTCGGATTTGTTGGATCTATAAAAAAAATAATAATGTACATGAATGAAAATTGTTATCTTGTCAAATACTTCGCAGCTAAGATAAAATTGAATTTGGAATGGATCACATACATTTTACAAGTAAGTGTTCTTACTATAAGATCAAAAAAAAAACATTATGGCCTGTAACACACTATTACCAATAAATTATTTGTATTTGTATAAATGTGAATGATTAGATTCATTTGGCAAAGATATAAAACATAGTCTGTAAGAACACAGTTTATTTATAAAACCAAAGTCGCAATAAAAACCTTTAGTTAAGAGAGATTGTAAAGAATATATTATTGGTAATCATATAAATAATTATAATTTAATTAATTTGTTTAAAAACATTTTCTTGACTTATGACGTTTTACATATCATTTAAAACGATCAAATCTATGAATGACGTAATTAAATATAAGCCAAGGTTATCTAAACAATATGCAAACGATATTATTTCAACATTCGATAACAAAAACATGGAATGATAAACCAACACTCATAACAAAATTGTAATTGTAATAATGAATTATTTTTATTACTAACAAAAATTAAATTTATTATAAAATGAATAAAAAAAAACATAAAAAAGAAATAAACAAAAAGTCAGGTTCCACCGAGATTTGAACTCGGATCGCTGGATTCAGAGTCCAGAGTGCTAACCATTACACCATGGAACCAGCTGATAATACTAATGAAATTATTCTACAATAGCTTTTACTCACAAAAATAAATAAACTGCAATAAAAATAGCCTTTGTTATAACATTATGCTTTCTAATATGAATTTAAAAGAAATGAATGTAATTTTTTTTTTAAATTGACAAAATCGTTTTTGACTTTTTTCATTACATACAATAATGCAAATCTATCCTCTTTATTATACTACTAGCTTTCGGCCGCGACTCCGTCCGCGTGGGATTAAAAAAAACAAAGTGAGTAGCCTATGTGTTCTTCCAGACGATCCTCTACATCTATGCCAAATTTCATCAAAATCGGTTCAGCCATTTAGGCTACAAACTCTAACAAACATCCATCCATCTAAACTTTCGCATTTATAATATTAGTAAGAAGTAATATAGATATTCTTGTGTCAATTTGCATTCCTATTACACAATAGACTTAAAAAACAACAACATTTATTAATATAACCCATTAAGCATAATTTTTTGTTAAATTACTGAAGAAAAATATAAAAAAAATGATATATACTTACTTGATATGATTATTAATATATGGCAGGTAAACATTGTATGTTTCATATAGTTTCTGATGATATGGGTCCCTCCAGTAATTGCCTACCGAAGTGTGCTGACCCAAGCGGGAATAAAATAGCTCATATGCTGTCTCCTTAACCAGACCAGGGAATACAACATGCAGAAAACCAGCTGAAAATAATACGATTAAAAAGGTAAATCAGACTGAATTTATCCATACATTTTGGACGAAAATATAAATTGACTAGCTTTCGACTGCGACTCCGTCGGCGTGGAATTAAAAAAAAAAACAAAAGTAAGTAGCCTATGTGTTCTTCCAGAGTATCCTCTACAACTATGCCAAATTTCATCGAGATCTGTTCATAGGCTACAAACTACAACAAACATCCATCCATCCATCCATCTAAACTTTCGCATTTATAATATTAGTTAGATTGGCTTGACTTGCTTTTTGTTCTGTTGTTAAAGCCCGTTGCAGATATAAAGTTCTAGTTTGAACTGAACTGGTCACTTCAAATGGTGTATGTATAGATCATATTTTAAGTGTCAGTTGAACTGTAAAGTTAAATTTTTGCCTGCACATGTCTTTTTTTATCTGAACAGCCAAAAAGATTACATTTTTCAATTTTGAACTAATGTATGAAGCGGGCCTTAGGCTGTCCATGTCCCATTATGATTATTTCTCTTTAAACTAAACTACAAACTATTTTAAAATAGATTCACGAATCTATACTAAAAAAATAAATCGTAAACACACACTTCTTTTAATAAAAAGCCCTACACTTATGTCACAGATTGGGCTATATATTTTCACGCCAATGAACTTAAGGATAAATATTTTGGACAAAAACCCTAATGTGGGATAGAGACCATAAGTTGCTGCCAACATCAAGGAAGTAAGATTGCCATAGTAAGGGTAATTGGTATTTTGATTTGCAATTGAGAATTTGACAAATGTAAACAATAAAATAAAATTTTCATAATTTCATGCAGATGACACCGCAAGGGGACAGCTAGTAAAAACTATTTCACTAAGGATTATGTATAAATTTTTTATCTGTCTATAATACTAATAAATACAGTTTTAATTACCTCCATATTGGCCGGCTTGTGGTGAACTTAAAGATATAAAAGTGTCCACTGTTATATTTGGAAAAGTTTGTATAATACCTCTTGCGACCAGACCTCCTTGTGAATATCCTGAAATTATAAAAATACAGTTATAATTAAATTGCAAAGACATTTAAGATATGTTTAGACTAGACATAGAGAAACAATACTTTTTCACTGGTAACTTAATTATATGGTAATATGTCAATGTTAAATTTGTCATGCTGAGATGCTTCTCAATGTTTGAATTATTTGCTTGTTTGACTATCGGACACCAGGATTACATGAAAAATGTTTCAAGTGAAGTATCAACTATGCTTACTCTAAATATTTTTCGAATCTCTTCGGAGAATTTATATGTATTTAGGCATTCGAGTGTTAACGAAATAAAAAATTATGTTAAAAAAAATGTAAGCTTCAAAGTGTAATATTTTTCTATGTAAAAATTCAACTTACCTATAATATTAATACCCTCCGGATGTTGAGATGAAATGTTTGCCACATCCTGACCAATCTCCAACACTTGATGCCACATTGTTTCCAAACTAGACCAACTTTCAAACCTATTTACATTATATACAACAGTACCAGGATGTTTCTGAAATAATAGAGCATTTTGAAATGTAGATTACAACATTAAAATTGTAGTCATAGGCTTCGTCAAACAATTATCCAAGTAGGTTTTTAAGGACTAGGTGATAATAATATGATCCTATTTGTACATTTTACATCTATTTGACATTTTTCGATTCTTTCGGGGGAGGGAAGGGTAACAGATCTCCCCCTTTACTTTCGTGAGACACCATGGTTGTAATTATAACAAGCATAACAGTACAATAAGTAAAAGACTTTTTTTTATTTTCTTTTAGGCACAAATCTTGACTAGTGTTAATAGAACTTCAACAAAGTTTAATCAATACAATAGAATACAAATTACCTCTTGTATCCTGAATTTAATAATTTCCATGCTCCCACTTCCTGTCATAATGCCATGAACTAAAACAACTGGTTTATAACTTGCACTTAAACTGATAAATAACAATAAAAGTGCAGAAGTTATTTTCAAAAACATGATTGCGCCTTTCTTTTGTTACACTGTGAACAAAGAAAACATCACTTGCAGTAGCGGTTCAATATACTAATGCGAATTATAATTGTAATTTAATAATAAGTCTACGATAATCTTGAATGACGTACTTTATGTTATTAACTATCAAATTACGTTCTACGTACCCTTATCAAAACAGCTGTTAAAAATAATCAAGCTCGATTAGTTGAGTATCCTTGAAAAAATAACAACAGCATAAGACGTATACTTTAACCATGAGAACAGAAGTTAACAAAACTTATTTTCCAATCATTTAGGCGAGAGCAAAGGGGAAGGTCTACGTTTGTCCTTTCACAGTCATTCAGATGAATTAGTTCATCATATTATTAATGTAGTTTTATCACATTCTATAAATGTAAAAACTGCTTTGTTTACACTTTACAGAAATTGAAATGTCAGTGTCAGTGTGTGCCAACTGCCAATTGGTCAGTTGGCAATGGCCGCTTAATGTTATCATATATAGACACATGAAGTGAAGTGAAAAACAAATTGTACTTTACTTTTTTTCTGTAATCTTAAAATATTAATTTGAGCAAACGGTGCGCCCTAGATCAGTTTATAAACATAGTGAAAGCAGAAAAATTTACAATTTGATGGTAAAATAAGGACTATATTTCTGGCAGCATTAAACCATCAATGTCATTTCTTAAAAAAGTCAAAGTCAAAAACGCATTCGCAAACTGATTTATAACCTAAAATCGTTTTCACAAATAATTAAAAACATCGAAAAGTCTGCAATTTCCACGTGGTGTAATAGGATATGAGTAAAATCTAATAAACACACTGCTGTAACTTACAGGTTGGTCAAACCTAAACATTAGCATCTTTATTAACTAATATTTTAACCATATTATACTTATAGGTAATCATTTTTAATTACAGTAAACCGAAAGCCATGGCATCCACATCTTTAGCAGAACAATTGCAAAAACTTGCAGCGCCACAATCTTCTATTTACAAAGATGAGAAAAAGAAGGCATCGTTACTATTTGACCCGAAAGAAGCCGCACTCAAAGACCGGGAAACATTCTATGAAATAGGTGTCAGCGGCCTTAAGGAATTGACAGCATTATTCGAAGGTTTTCGTGTGTACGAAGATTCTTTATTCAGTGTTTCTTCAAAGGATTTCGAAAGGGCTGTACAAACTAAAGAGGTGAATCATAATTTAGATCAAACAATCGAAAAGTTTTTATTACAATTGTCACCATATTTCCTTCTGCAGTCTTCGCATAAAGCTCTTGAATGGCTTGTAAATCGATACCATATCCATGAATATAATCAAGATGCGATCATGATGCTTATACTACCATACCATGAAACTAAAATTTTTGTAAGATTCCTGCAATTGTTGGCTATAAAAGCAAAATCAAATAAATGGTACTGGTTAAGATCCGTACAAAAGAAAGGTGTCCCACTAACAAAACAAACATTGCACAATCAATGCGTCTCTAATACAGGTACTCTGCAATTTATTGCTAAAATGGTTTTGAAATATGTAAAAATCTATGGAGAAAGAGCTACACAGTTGAATACTGTGTTTGGATTTTTTGCAATAACAGCATTTGGTGTTATTGATGCAATAAAAACTATGAATGAAGCCGTCATTAATGCTTTATTACCAACTATGATGAAAGGTTTCGAATCGAATGTACATGATTTCCGAGCAGTTGCATATGCTATATATGGCATCATTTGTATTTACTCGACATTGAAAAAAAAATCTCTAAATGAAATTTTAGAGTCCTTACTCTCGACTGATGATGATTTAAGTTATGAATCAGTTTTATTGATTGTACTGACTTTTAAATACCAGAAACATCTAACAAAAGTATCTGCTGAAATGCTCAATAATATATCAGGAAGTGTTATGAGCAAGTTATGTAAACATTTACAATTCATATCAGCAAATAAAATAAGTAAAATTCAATCACTTGTGTTGGCATTCCTTTCACAAGTTTTACCAACTATTCAAAAAGATATTGAAGAGTTTAAAAGATTCTCTGAGCTTCCAGAAATATTAATAGATGAAGTGGACCTAAAAGATCAGGATCCTGAAACAATTATTAGGTAAGAATTCTTTTATCTTTATTATATATTTATACTAATATAATAAAGCGTAAACATACACTTCTTTGTTGCCTAAGATGTCAGCAATTACAACATATTTTTGAATAATTCTTTTCTTAATAAACAGCCCTACACTCACGTCATGCTTTAGTCTATATATTTTCACGCCATTAAACTTAGGGGGTAAATATTTTGGATAGAAACCCTAATGTGGGAAAGAGACCATAAGTTGCTGCCAACATCAAGGAAGCAAGATTGCCATGATTCGTTATCATGTCGTCATTTTGACATTTGCAATTGATAATTTGTCAAACGTAGGTCAACAATGAAATAATTTTTTTATAATTTCACGCGGATGAAGCCGCAAGGGAACAGCTAGTTAACTTTTAATTATCAAAAAAAAAATAATATTCAAGTTATAATACGAAACTACCACTATATCACATTGACATGAAGTTGTTCTTATAAACTTAAATCATTGCTATCTATGTGAATCTAGTACTTAAATAATTATTTATGAAGTTGCAAAACCTTTCTTGTACAAACATGAAATTAAGATAAATATTATTCAGTCTTTTCATAACTATAATAGTTTATTGCAATTTTTAATACATGATTAACAATTTATATGAAAAATTAGTTAAATCTACCTACGCTAATGCTTTTTTTCAGATGTGTTTTGACAGCTTTCAAACCACGACAAAACAACCGCCCGAGTGTTGACGACGAAAGTGACATTGAAATAGTTGACGAAGATGTCCACATGAATCCCAGTATTTTTAACTGGTATTCTATTTTCCTTAAGAACATTGAACGCAAATATCCGGAGAGTTTTGACAAAGTTGTCAAAAGTATTATGAGCTCAGACAGTGATATATCAACTATAAGGCGTTCACAGTTGTCAAAATTGTTAGGCTTCAAACCTGCAGTTGCACACAAAATTAGTGGAGCGTATTTGTTTGAAAATTTAAACCATGTCAACCCTGAACTGCGAACCGAAGCAGTCAATTATATCGCTAAAGAATTCCAGGCTTTGAAAGTAGAAAACATTGATTTTGTTAAAGAATCGATAGTAAATAGACTAAATGATGATAATTCTGACGTGGTTTTGGCTACTTTAGATATTTCTAATGAATATCTAAGAGAAGTATTAAATGACATTGATTTGACTAATACATTCGTTAATATAATAACAAAGAAAAGCAAAAAGTGGAAAAACGTCACAGAGAAAGCTATAGTGAAATTTTGCGCATTAGATTCGATGCCTGTTAATCAAGAGACGGTGCTGGCTTTGATGCCATATTTGTTTCCGAATGATGAGAAATCCGTAGAAATTACATGGAAAATTCTTACTTCACCATGGGGTAAAAAGTTTGGACTTATTAATAAAATCAAAGGAGCCAATGATTCAATAGCCGATAATATTGAAGTCTTAAACCAAATGATTTACAAAGTAATATTTGTTGATAAGGCAATTTCATTTGATAACTATTTAGATATCAATCTGATAAACCCAGATAATACTCTTGATGTCTATTTATATATGCTTTTAAAATCCTGTTCATTTAAAACTGCACCAATCGATGATTTAATGAGGACACTTAAGATGTTACTAAAAACCGTAGAGACAAGAATTATAGTACCAACATCACAAAGAACAAAATTCTCTTCAGAAATGATTCCGGAATTCATAAAAATTTCTAAACAGAATAAAATCGTATTTGAAGTTATGGAATACATTTTTAAGAGATTCATTGAAGAGTTAAATGTCAAGGCTATCTCAAAACCGTGGTGCAACGTCTGTAAAACAACTGAAACTGTTTTCGTGAGAAAACTTTATGAATTATTCATTACTGGTTGTGGTATACCAACTTATGGTGACAATTATGTCCTTCTACTAAAGATGTTATTAGGGAAATTGTTTGATAATCCAAAAGATAAATTCAATTTCGTAGCCAATATTGCTTGCGGCCATGTCCTTTTTGCAAGGGATCCAGAAGACGTAATCAATCCTGAACTTCAATTGAGAAGTCTAAAATTGCTTATTAACTACATAACTATAGAAGGAAATTCTAAATGGATATATGATTCCGATGTCTTAATAGTGACAATACTTTTCGATTTAAACAATCCACTGACTGCGATACGAGAATGTGTTATTGATTTGATTAATAAAATGCTGAGATATAATCCCGATAAGAATTTAATATATGTGCAATTAATAAAAGAACTTCTCGAACATAAGGACGAGTTGCTACTAGATCCTGAGCAAATTCCACAAGTATTAAAAACTATTATGACACATCAGACACCAGGAAACAAAATGTTCAGAAAGAATTGCTTGTTGAAACTGACAAGTATCCTAATCACCGATACGCCGTCTTATATCAAATGTAATCTGGTAAAAATACTAGCCAGTGTCAATAATGTTAACAGTTTCCCAAATTTAATTCCATCATTGAATTCGTTAGAGAAAGTTTTAAAACAGACAGATCAGAAAATGGTATTTGATATATATGAATCTACTCTCTTTAGATTAGTCTACAGTTTTATTAATGAAGCAACTGTGACTACTTTTACAAAAGAACAAATATGGAAGTCCATCGAAATTGGTTTGAAAGAATATAGAGAATGTATCTTAGATGAAAATCAAGCATTAACTAGTCCATGCATGTTGATTATGAAGGAATTCGATGAAAACGTTTTTAAAAAATTTCCTGAAGAGAAAACTAAAGATTTTATACTTCTTGTGGCGTCTGCCGGTACTTTCAGTGGGAATCCCAACATTTCATCCTCTGCTTCGAAGTTGATGAAAAAAATTCACCTGGAATTCGCCGATTTCAAGCCAATCTTTGAAAGAATGCTAAACGCCGTTGACCCAGCTGCTAGTGTATCTAAGAAAAAGAAGGTTACAGTTCCGATGCTGTCTTATCAATTGGTGGAAACCGATGAATGGAGACTCGGCGTTACGATGTTAGAATACGTACAGAACAAAAAGAAAATGACCGTCGACAATTCATTCGTTTCTGTTTTGTTCCAATTGCTCAATAAATGTTTGCGGTTCGAGGAGCAATCTTACGTCGAATATACGAAACAACTAATTTTATCTTCTCTATGGTATTATTGCAAGAAGTTTATCGATGATTCAGATAAGGACCAACAAAATTCTCTAAAGAGTATATTTGACGTGGAATTGGTTGTCCAATGCATCAGAGGGACGCAGAATCCTCAAACACAACACCATGCTTTGATTCTACTCTCGCATGCAGCTTATATGTTACCAGAACAAGTGCTCCACCACACCATGGAGATATTTACATTTATGGGATCGTCAGTATTGAGGCACGACGACGCTTATAGTTTCCAAATAATAACAAAGATCATTGAAACTTTGATACCGATTATTGTAAAACTGGATAGAGATATCGACGATTATTCAGACAAGGAAGTACAGCAATTGCAAAAGCGTGTCGTTCCAGTCTTACGTATATTTGCCGATGTCGTTTTACACGTCCCTGAACACCGGAGACTACCTATGTACAAGAAGTTAATAGACACTCTCGGATCCAGTCAATTCTTGTGGGTGTTCCTTGCATTGTTACTAGAGACACATATAGCTCATTTCAATGAAAATAAGAAAAAAGACAAGGTATCGCAAAGAACTTTGGCAGATCAGGAATCCCCAATAACTAGACTCGATTTCGGACAAAGCATATTGCTAGAATTTCCCCCTGAAGTGTGTTTGGAGAACTTTATCAAGCTTATGGTTTACATCAAATCTTTGCCGGTTCAAAAAGACGAGAACTCTATGGAAACCGATGTTGATCCTGGTGATATATTCAGTGTGAATGGTCACACACCAATACAGTTGCGTCATTACAAATATGTAATTATCACATTCATGAACACATGCCTGGCTTCCTCAAGATTCATTCAACATAGCAGTCAAGCGACAGATGATAAAGTCATGGAAGAACGATACAAGTCATTCATAATAAACATTTTGACATTCATTCAGACTATTTCTAAAATAACTGACGAAAAGGCGGCAAAATACTGGCGCGTCATGCTTCATCATAGTTACGACCTGTTGGATCATACCAATAATTTATTATCGGCTCCTATGTTCTTATCCGTTGTTCGGGGACTACTGAAGTACACATTGCAGACAGTGCGAAGAAAGTCGATGGAATTATTAAATTCAAAGATACAATTCAGTCCAGAAATGTTTGTCGATGTTGACAAAGAATTGTTATTTTCTTTACTACCGGCTTTACTGGATATAGTAAAAACTATTGACACGAAAGATGATTCGTTGAGCGAAATTGCCGCTCAAGAATTGGAATTAAACCAACAGACAGCGTTATTATCTTTGAAATTGCTAACTAGGATGCTGGCCGCGGATAATCCTGAGCCATTTAAACCGGTATTGGAAATTGTAACAGATTACACTTGCAATCCAAGCATCAGTAGCAACGTGATGGCTTCAGTTGTTCTTTGTTTGGCTGAATTGTGTGGAAACCTTAAAGCACACGCTCTAGCAAGCCTTCGTAAATTCATGCCTGCACTTATAAAAGTATTGAAGAAACAGCGAAAATCAGATGTTCAAGAACTGGTGCTACTAAGTACGGTGACTGCGATTTCCAAGATCGTGGAAAGTCTACCATTATTCTTAAGCCCGTATTTGTTGAAGATTTTGTACGAGTACTCGATTTTATATGCGAAGTGGGAGGGTTACGATCAGGAATGCTCGAAGGTCTCAACAATTGTATCTAAACTTGGTAATATCAAAAAGAAGATAGCCAGTTCTATACCGCCTAGGGTTTTGATACCGATCGCAAACGCGGCGTATAATATTATCGTTGAAAAGGAGAATTATACTGCGGTTACTCCTGTGATGTCAGTTTTGGCGGATTCTTTCGGAAATGTGACCGCAGCAGATTTTACAGCGCTCCAGCAAGATTTGACGTCATTCTTCCTATCGGCGTTACAGTTGCGAAGTGACGCAGTGAACAAGGAAGTAGACGATGACGTTATCGACAAGGCTGAAGATGAAGTGGTCAATGCACTAGTGAGTCTAGTCCTCAAACTTTCTGAGACCAACTTCAGACCGTTCTATTTCAAGATTTATGACTGGGCAGTAAGGACTAATATTGACGGACATAAGGACAGAACTATTACGTTTTATAGGTTAGTACATTATTAAACTTTTCCTATCTACGTTGGTCCTTTAATGGCTAGTTACTAGTTTTTTTTTGTTTTAACTTTTTTTGTTAATTTCAGACTCAGCAGTGCTATAGCAGACAAATTGAAGGGTCTTTTTGTTCTGTTTGCTGGTCATTTCATCAAAAATGCTGCAGAATTACTTGATGCCTGCAACAACAGTAAAAATGAAGAACTGTTCTTTGATTCCGAAGATAAATGTACAAGTCTTGTTAACTATATTATAAAAACTCTATACGTCGTGTTCCTCTACGATAGTCAAAACTTTATGAATAAAGATAGATTTGAAACTCTAATGCAACCGGTGGTAGATCAATTGGAGAACACTGTCGGAGGTATTGACAACCTTAAGTCGAGGGCCGCAGAGTCGATAATACCTTGTATAGCTCAGTTTGCGGTCGCTACTGCCGATGACTCTCTGTGGAAGTTGTTGAACTATCAAGTTTTATTGAAAACAAGACATAATGAGGCTGAGATAAGGTAAGATAAATATTAGAATCTTATTAAATATAGCTGTTGCTCGCGACTTCGCCCGCGTGAAATTAAAAAATATAGCCTATGTTACTCACGGGTAAATTACCTTTCTAACGCTGAAAGAATTTTTAAAATCGGTCCAGAAGTTTTTGAGTTATTTCATTACATACAAAAATACAAAAATACAAATCTATCCTCTTTATAATATTAGTATAGATATGCGAATGTTTACATGGATGGATTGATGGATGTTTGATAGAAGGTAACTATGGAATGGCTCAATGGATCTCTATGAAATTTGGCACAGCTGTAGAAAATAGTCTGGAAGTATCGTAATTTGAAGAAAATGTTTTCTTATGCCCATTTATTATTACTGTATAGGTAAATACTGAAATGTGTGCTAGTAAAATTATTGTATTATTCAGGTTGACAGCGTTAGACTGCCTCGTTGCCATGGCAACTCAACTAGGCAGCAGCTGGTTGCCCCTACTAGCAGAGAGTGTGCCATTCTTGGCTGAATTGTTGGAAGATGGCGACCCCAAGATAGAAACGTCCACTAAAGAGGCGATAAGAAAGCTGGAACAAATATTAGGGGAACCCCTCGAGAAATATTTTTAAGATTAAGTGAATTCAATTTGTTCTAAGTTAACTGCATTGTATTTTTTTGTAATTTGTAAAACTCCCGAATTACACAAATTAAATGTATTTAATTTTGTTTTATTTAAATGAAATCGTAAAGAAATCAGGTAACTTTTCTATGAAAATGTTTTTTCTATCAATAACAACGCCATCTATGTGACGGCTCTAAAGATGTTTCTTACATCAGCAAGTAGGTGGCGCTTATATTAATATGAAAATTAAAAACCTGTTTTATGATCCAGTGTAATTAATCTTCTTTACAACGCCATCTATACTTCAAAAAACGACTATAAAGATGTGATTGGTTACTTTTGCAAGTAGATGGCACTTATAATAATTTGGAAATTAATAAATCTTTAGTGATCTAATCTAAATAGAATTTAATCTTCAATTTTTTTATTAACCAACGACCAACTATTTTTTAACTATTTGACAAAAAGTCGCGTTTCCAGTCGTTAAGCAACCACTACTCATTTCTACGTCTAGGAAACGAGCGTCTTACATTGCAAGAAATTAAGTAAATTGCTTTTAGCTCTAACTCCTCGTTAGACGAATCACTCATTTGGAAGTTTTAAATGAGCTGTAGATTTATTTATTTAGTTTGGAAAGAAACTTCAAAGATTTCCTTCAGAAACTATCTTTAGGAAAGGGACAGTTTTAAAGTAATTTCAAGAAGATAGTCGTCGAAATTCTTTCATTCTTTCCACCTTTTTTTTAATCTCACAAGTATTGACCACAAACACAAGAACGTTTTAGATGCAAATAGGGATCGAACTTTGATCGAAATATAGGATTATCACTCTTATTAACTGAGCTATAAAGGCTAACGTTATAAATGCATGTACGTGTAACAAAAAGCAATAAGTCAAAGCATACAGATGGACGGTTTGTACATAATTCAGCAGAGACAGGCGGCAGACACGACATCCTCGTCAGCAAGCTTCCGTAACTAGATAAATTATTCTGAGGGTTATAAATCATAAAGCAAGGCCTGTTGCGAAAACATAAGAATTAAGAATATAACTGGCATTCATTTATCTTGCATTATACATGGACTAGCTGTTCCCTTGCGGCTTCATCCGTGAAATTATAAAAACTTTATTTTATTATTTACATTTGCCAAATTCTCAATTGCAAATGTCAAAATGACATGACGTGATGACAAACCATGGCAATCTTTTTTTCTTGATGTTGGCAGCAACTTATTGTCTCTTTCCCACATTAGAGTTTTTATCCTAAATATTTACCCCATAAGTTTAATGGCTTGAAAATATATAGCCTAAAGCGTGACGTAACTAGGGCTTTTTATTAAAAATTGAATTATTCAAAAACATGCTGTAATTGCTGACATCTCAGGCAACAAAGAAGTGTGTTTACGCTTTATTGTATTAGTATAGATTATGATATTATTTAAATGTTTTCTTAGCCCTAAGACCCGCTACTCGCTCAGTTTTATCTGAAGTCTGATCGTTCCGATAAATCTGACAAAACTGAGTACTGTTCACTTCTCAGTTTTGCCTACACACGTTAGATTTATCTGAATTATTGGACTGTTCAGAGTAAACTGTCAGAAAAAACCGGCAAGCGGACTTTAGAATAGAAATTGTAAATTGCCGAATTCTTTTTCGTTTCAAGCCAAATCACGAATGATAGGGTAATTTAACGTTTGACATGAACATATTAAAATAGAAGAGCTAAAATGTAATCAGCGACGGTTCTTGCTTTACTAACACTAGGCCATATTCCTACGGCGCACTTCTTTTATCTTAGCTTGGAATACTCCCAATCTTATGTGATAGTATTCCGCAGACCTGTCTCTCCCCTTCCTGCCAAGTGCCCAGGGTGGTCGACAACCGCGCCCTAACCTAACGCCGTCACTAATAATAAAAACTACCAAATATTACAGTGCATATAGAATTTTTAGACAGAAACGTTCTCTGGTGTCGTCAGAACACATCTTTTTTTGTTTCGGCAAACAGTTTTACCCACTAAAAACTCGGTGGCCATCTTCTAGTACTGGTGGCGCCACGGGATCTCTGGTGGAAAGCACCAGTAAGAACAAAGGCACATTGATGTTTATTACAAAGTGATCGGTATTCATAGTGCTGAAATATTCCATACTAGCTATTGCTCGCGACTACGCCTGCGTAAAATTAAATAAAATAGTAAAGATATAGCCTATGTTACAGATAAATTACCTTTCTAACGGTGAAAGAATTTTTAAAATCGTGCCAGTAGTTTTTGAGTTATTCCAATACATACAAAAATACAAATCTTTCCTCTTTATAATATTAGTATAGATAATATGAGCAGTAAATTATACAGGGAGGGATTAAGGCATTCACAGTGCTCTGTATTGTGTATAAGTGTTTGAGGTAAGTATAGAGTTGGCGGGTTTATAGAAAGAATATCGTGTGAAGTGAGCTTATACTGGATGAAACGTTCATTCCACTGCTTTCTGTTGTGAAAATGGTTTTATATTTGATAATTCTCTTTTGAAGATTAATTCTGAATATGAAATGTTGATAGGATTA
>LD699455.1:1581248-1595497 GCA_003118335.3 Papilio memnon
GTAATTGCTGACATCTTAGGCAACAAAGAAGTGTGTGTTTACGCTTTATTATATTAGTATAGATAGATTTAGATAACTAAGTTATCCCGTATATATACGCATTGGGCAATCTACCCTGTACCAGTAATTGGCATACCAACTATTCAATTTTACTGGTATGTATTCCGTACTTTTTGTGAAGTCTCGCACGTAATCCGCAAATACAAAACTAATGAGGATCTTGTTATTGTAAAAGATTGTGTATAGAATCGAAAGTTTATATTGCGAAAAATCCGGGATACGTCTCGAGAAAGTTTTGACCCTCTTAGCTCAAATGCGATTGAAAACAAATGTTTGTGCCCTAGTTTGGAGATTCATATAAAATTATTTCAGAGCTTTTTAAAATCATATTTGGAGTTTTTAACAGTTAATGAAAACATCGTGATGCAACCTGCACAAATATGAAGAAATTCAAAGATAATGTTTGAAGTCAACCAACCAGCATTGGGCCATCCTGGTTACACCTAACTTAATGTAAGCTCCAAGCGTGAAGCTGTGAGAGGGGACTTTCTACTAGTTTCTTTTTAGATGTTGCCAATAACAAGGAAAATGTTAAATCAACAATATTACAATTTAACTTGCAGTCTTTAAGTCGATAAATCGGTGTATCGTTCCAGTCAATCATAATGTCCGATAAATGACAACAATGGTAAAAGTCGATAATACAAAAAAACTTAATTGAAAACCTTTTGATATTTAAATTTCATCCCAGTCACGAGAATTTGTAGGTGACGTAAAAATTCAATCTAAATTCAAATCTTCAAAGCAAACTTTAATCAAGGGGAAATGACACCGTAATAGGTAATTCCATCAATTTTTTGATACTCCACAAATTTGCTCATCGGAATAATTTAAAAATGTAAATTTCCCGTCCACGAGCACTAGAACATTGTAAGGAAATAATTTCAGGTTGACATCACATCTATACTTAACACGTTCTATGCCGAGAAAAAAATCGCAGTTTCCTGTCTGGGCGTGTCGGTCAGTGATGGTTGACATATGGACTTTCAATTCAGGCCGCGTCAGTCAGTGATGACCGCGTTTTACGAGACTGTGTTGAAAAAGAAATCAATTACCAATTTAATTTTAATTTATTAAATTGTTCTTTTTTCTCGAGAAAGCAAATTGAACTTAGTCTTCACTATTTGAATTTATTCTTATTTCATATTTACACAAAAATTTTAGCGTAACGTAATTTAAACGATCACGTTAAAAAATACAGTCACACGAATTTAGAACAAATGTTTCTTCTTATAAAGTTATTAAAATAATTTGTTAAGGATATAACTATCTTATCATACTAATATTATATACGAAAGTTTAGATGGATGGATGTTTGTTACAGTTTATAGCTTAAACTGCTGAACGGATCTCGATGAAATTTGGTATAAATGAGGAAGATAGTCTAGAAGAACATATAGACTACTTACTTTTTTGTTTAATTCCACGTGTAGGGAGTCGCGGGCGAAAGCTAGTATTATATTACTATTAATATTCTTTACTGAATGTAAAGAATCGTTGTTGTAATTGATACTCTCTTTTATTCTAAAAGTTCAATGAAGCAAGTAATGAAAACAAAAGAATATTCAGAGACTTTAAAAGAAAAAGTAATTAATGTTGCGTAGACTTTGGACTGATTTGCAAGTTTCTTTTTTGTTGAACAAGATTGTGTTAATGTGTCGAAATAAGTTAATACCTCACGATATTTCCAAAAAGTTTTTGGATAATGGAGTAAACATTTTTCTTTACACTAACAAATTTGTCAAAAATGTGTAGAGAAATGAGGGATTTTAAAATTTTTATTGTATCAGAAGATTGAAAACTTCCACAACTTTTAACGTAATAAAAATATAAACCATAGTAACTTATTAATAGTAACGTCACTTCAAATTGTGATAATTACAAACTAGCTGTTGCTCGCGATATCACCCGCTTGAAACTAAAAAATATAGCCTATGTTACTCACCGATAACGGAGTTTTTTGATGGTGCAATAATTTTTTAAATCGGCCCATTCCAGTTATTTCAATACATACAAAAATACAAATCTTTCCTCTTCATAATATTAGTATAGATGGAGTGTTTTTAATCATTAGGACTGCAAGAACTATCCGAAAGGTAAACATAAATGAATCAGAGCTTCTTGAGTAGCATTAGTGGTCCTCTCCATTAGCTAATTCCATTATGTTTAAAGAATAATGAGTGTAACACTGTTAGACGAGAAGCACTGCGTCACATACAAAAAGCTTTTCGTAATAATTTATAATTTACTTCGTAATCTAACATCAAACACAAATCACATAGCGAACAAGAATAGCAAAGACGAATCATATAGAAAAATAGGAGTAAACAGAATGTAAACAGTTACTTTATAATTTACTAGCTATTGCTCGCGACTTCACCCGTGTGAAATTAAAAAATATAGCCTATGTTACTCACGGATAAATTACCTTTCTAACGGTGAAAGAATTTTTAAAATCGGGCCAGTAGTTTTTGAGTTATATCAATACATCCAAAAATACAAATTTTTCCTCTTTATAATATTAGTATAGATTAGTGACTAATTTCGTGTAAAAGAAAAGGGCACGAATGTGTAAATAAATGCGGTATATAGTAATTTTCATGCAATAAGCAAAAATTTGAATAGGATAAGTTTATCTAACTACATAAAAAGTGGGACGCACTGAGGGAGAATCCAATCTATAGTTTTAAGAAACTTTAATCCTTTTCTCAGTAACATAATCAATTGTTAGATTTATTTCTCGAAGTTTCCCCTCGGACAGCGGCTACAGTTCTTTTAAATTACTTTGTATAGTTGCGATCCCAATTTCTTGCTGGACAAATTGAATTTCTATTTTTTAATTTTTTAATTTAAGGCAAATGTTCAATTGTTTCATTTAATCTTACTAATATTATAAAGTAGCTTTCGCCCGCGACTCCGTCCGCGTGGAATTAAAAAAAAAGGAAAGTGAGTAGACTATGTGTTCTTACAGACTATCCTCTACATCTTTACCAAATTTCATCGAAATCCGTTCAGCCGTATAGGCTACAAACTCTAACAAACATCTATCCATCTAAACTTTCACATTTATAATATTAGTATGAAGTATGATTGGTATGACCCGAAATATTATAATAGATGGATGTTTGTTAGAGTTTGTAGCCTAAACTGCTCAGCGGATCTCGATGAAATTTAGCATAAATGTAGTCGATAGTCTGGAAGAACGCATAGGGTACATGGTTTTGGTTTTTTTTAATTCCACGCCGACGGATTCACGGGCGAAAACCAGTCTTTAATAATGTAAAACTGATAATATTTAGTATTCATTTCGCATTATTAATCCTTTCTTTCCCACATTAATTCTTATAATGCATCCATTTTTGTTTTAGTTGTAGGAAATGTTCGTCTTTAATTTCTCGAGGGAAATCTTTACAGTGGAATTTCCATTTTCTTTATTAATTTCTTCTTTCAAAAGGCAATACTGCCAACTGTCATATAAATTAAACACATAAATTATAAGAACGTTGCTCAGTTTCCTTACTTTGTAAAACCTATAAAGCCTTATATTATGGTTTTTACAATTTTCAATAAGCAATAGAACCACAATTTTTACAACAAAAAAAAAATGAAGAACATCCATAACAAAATGTGAGATCGCACAAAACCCTTAAATGCATGAATTTTTCTTTTTAAATACCATTCATTGAAACGGATATTAAATTGAACATAGATTAAGACAAAAATGAAGAAAAAAAAATATTTCATAATAGTCTATTGTGTAAGGTAGAAAAGACTGATGTATGAATGCATCATAATGCATTTAAGGATTAATAATACGAGTAGAAGCTTATAAGCGAATCGAAGATTTATATATGTAATTAGGTACTTCGCATGTTATGGTACTGGTGGATATATGGTATGGTGATATCGTTTGTGATTGGTTAGGCTTGAATCAAATGTATTATAAACGTTAATAAAAGTAATTTAGATGAGAAATGGTTGCACATCGGTAACTGAACCCAGTTACCGATAGTCAGTAACGATTTAATGGTATCATCTAAGAATCCGAATCGACTTTCCATATTATTAAATCGTAAAACCATAAAATATGAATGCAAATACTTTGTGAAGATATCACAATCTTGGAATTTCAATTTACTTAGATGCAAGTATGCGTGCTACGGCTCAGTTACAGCTCCGCTACGACTCGGTTACGGCTACGGCTAATCCAAGTTCGATTGCATTACAAATAGCTCTGTTTGTATGCAACGTACTCGCTTCGTCGGCTAATACTCCAGTCGCGGATCAAGTTACTATTGAAACGTGCCAGTTACTGCCGTTTTATTTATTCCATTTCGAATTACATTCTAAATTCGAATAAAGAAATATTTCTTCTTTTCTTTTTATACACTACGAAACATTCAAAGGTAAATAATAATTCTAAACGAGTACTTCGTCAGTTGACAATTTTTATGTAAGTTTGTGTGCATACCATCCCTTATCAATTCTACAATCGTAGTTTCATAACTTCAATCAAACATTTAATACATAAAATATCTTTTTTATTTCAATAGTAAAGCTTAAAATTATTTAAATTTCTATAATACGAAAAAACTATTAAATTAAGTACTGTTCTACCACTTTTATGGTTGTCGCTGAAAGTTGAGTCGTTAACTTCAGTCTAGTTACGTGCGTACTTTGCAACTCTCATTAATCCACTAAAAGCTCTTTTGTTTCACTCGTTATTGTAACTCCGGATTGTGTTAACTTGATTAAAATAGAATAAAGCTTTGTTACAGTTCATTTTAATGAATACTTTAAAGTCCTAACTTGGATGAAAATAAATCTAATAAAATAAATAACAAATATAATCTAATTTAATCGCTAAAAGTTTTTATTTTAGTGATTGAATTCTTAGAATTACCTCAGTAGCCTTATATAATACTAGCTGTTCCCATGCGGTTTCATCCGCATGAAATTATAAAACCTTTATTTTATTGTTTACATTTGTTCAATTTCCACTTGCAAATGTCAAAATTACCATAATAACCTTGCTTCCGTAATGTTGGCAGCTTGTAGTTTATGGTCCCTTTCCCACATGACGGTATTATTCAATTTATTTACCCCCTAAGTTTAATGGCGTGAAAATGTATAGCTTAAAGCGTGTCGTAAGTGCTTATTATTAAAGAAATGATTATTTAAAAATATTCTGTTATTGCTGACATTCCACGCCACAAAGTAGTACGTGTTTACGCTTTATTATATTAGTATACATTCGGAACATACAATTAAATAATGAGAGCGTCGGTGGCTCAGTGGTTTAAGCACTTGACTTGTAATCTACATGTCTTGGGTTCGAATCCCACCGCCATGTACCAATGTAATTTTTCGATTTTTCGAATTTTCATATGTACATAATTTACCCGACGTTCTTACGGTGAAGGAAAACATCGTGATGCAACCTGCACATATCGGCGAAGAAATTCAAAGATATGTGTGAAGTCAACCAACCTGCAGTGGGCCAGCGTGGTTGACTATGGCCTAGTCACCTCCCGTACATTAGGGTAGGCTCCGAGCCCCTCGGTGGGGACGTATAGTGAGCTGGTGATGATGATGATGATACAATTAAATCGAAATGATATTAAACATTATTTTCTAGGTTAACCTATTATTATGTTTTAATAATAAGTTGTACCTATCCTCGATAGAACCTTACTACGAGGACGTATAGTCAACGCTATCGTAAAAGCTTCCAGTAACGACATTCTACTCGATAAGCTTTTTTATTCGACTTACCCGATAAAGCTTTTTACTTACAATAATTTATCATCGTTATATACATTTTACACATTTTAAAAGGACTAACGATATAGGTATATGGTACATTTCTCAATAAAAGATTAACTGATTTAAAAATGCAATGTTAAGAAATGATTATTCTTACATTACATGAAATTCTCCTACTCATTTCATTGATAAGGCTAAATTTTGTAACGACAATAATAAAACTCATCTTGGCGTCACACAGAAGACTTTTTACTTTAGTTAATTATAGCCAAATATTGTCCGTATTAAATGTAAATATTTTTAGTTACATTTTACTAATATGAATACGAAAGTAACATTGAATGTTTGTCAGTTTGCTGTCTAAACGGCTGACCGGATTTCGATAAAATTTGGCATAGATGTAACGCAGTCTAGATGAACACAGGCTACTTAGTTTTGTTTTTAATTCCACACGGACAGAGTCACGGACGAAAGCTGGTACTCTATATTGTTTAGTCTATGACCGTCATTTAGCTTTACGGTATACATACGGGCCCTGTAATGTTTGCCCATCACTCTGATGCAAATGTGTAGTCATTTCCTTAACAATCAGCGCCCTCTTGTAATTTATTGTCGTAAATAATCGTAAATGTTCACATTTACACAGGTTTCACTGATTACATGGTACGTAAAGACTTAGTGCCGCGTATTAAATGTTTGTTGGTTGTTTACAAATGTGTGTAGGTGACAGCCGCCGCAGACTATAGATTCTAATCGGATAATAGTTTAAGCCCTAAGTTTTTTAATTGATAAAACTGGAAACACGGATTAGATATGTAAAGTAGTAATTACTATTTAAAAATTAAAAATACTAATTAAAAAATGTAAGGCTTAAACTATTATACGATTAGAATCTATAGTCTTCGGGCTGTTACCTACACACATTTGTAAACAAAATTCGCGGCACTAAGTCGTTACATATCTAATACTAGTATTCTGTCTTGCGAGCTAATCTAGATGAGTGAATAATCGGGAACACGTAAGTATAGGATAGTTTTGTGTTTATTTGACATACAAAAACTGTCTACCTTCAAATATAATGTATAGAGATATAATGTTATACTCCATAAAAAGTATAATGGTTTATGTTTTACTACCTCGCCACACGTTATAGCTTTAGGAAGCTCGACGATAAAAACGACATTCCAAGTCCTTCAGTTTAAGTCGGCAATATAACCACTTGCTACTTTAGCCATTTTATATGCTTAGAAAATATCTATTCTTATATAACTTTACAGGTAAAATAATTAATGGAAGAACTTTGGACTTTTTTGTATAAAAAACGTTGTCTATTTATAGCCCCACCAATATGATTTATTTAGTTATTCTTAGTTGATAAATTAAATAAATAAAATAACATTAGTACTTTTTCCTATGAGCCAGTTGATAGGTAAGACCTAGGTTAGAACTCTGTGGTATGGGTCATGAGGACCTCACCTCACAGATAAAAAATACAACTAGCGAAATTAAAAAAAAACAAGTCCGTACCCAATGGTGGTGAAGCAGGTGTCTGCCTACCTTCTTGGTGACTGAGGCGTGAATTAGGAATAAGATAAAAATAAACATAAGGTCATTTACTGTTCTACTGTCACGTGAAAGGTCTAATTATAGTTCACAAAGTACTCATTCACCTTTGAACTGTGATCTCAACGCGTTTGATTCTATTCAAGTTTGCGTTATAGCCGGGAGTGAATAATTATTCCGCCCTAGTTTACAACACTTCATACTACTAACCATTGACTAAACTCTTTGATGTGACACTACCGAAACGTCCACAGAGAACATATTGCTAGCTCTTTTCTTTTCAGTGAGAATGAAAGAGGCAATTGCTAAGAAACTTGTACGAAACTCCCGATTATCGGACATTTCGTAGTTCTTTGTTTTAAAAAGGAATAAAGACTATCAGATATTTTGTGGATAACTTAACTAGCAAGCTAATTATTTTTTATATTTCCCGATCTAAGTTTCGATTGTTTGAAGCGACCCCTTTCTCTATAATAAAGCCAGTTACACATCGTTTTAATGAAGTTATTGCGGTAATAAAGATAACTTTGTACCATTCAAGTTTATAGAGGTTATAGAAAAATTGGAATAAAGTAACTTAGCATTTCTTAACTTGGATGTATGTAAAATATAATCATGCTATGTAGAGAATAATTTTCACAAGTATGCTTAACAACTTGCACATCGCGCTACGAAAGCGATTCATTTATGTTACAGATGGCAAACAATTCATTGCAACGCATTGCACCACGTGCAACGAATGATTTAAGTTCTAACATAAGTTATATTTTACACATATTTACAACTTAAACTTATAACTGTAATTACCGGTGACGGTTAAGTTACTTAATAGGTGAAATATGAAATCTTTATTTAAATATCGTTGATAAATGTATACAAAATTAAATTTTCATTTCACACTTCCTAAAGAGTAGTTAGAAAAGAGAGTTTAAGAGCGCGCGCACACCTTTGACTAAACTATCGCATAACGGTTGTGCGATTGTCGATTGCTTCGCAGCCAATTCAACTGTTTAGTTGCACAACTAAAAATCGAGTAGTGTGTGCACTTCCATGTAAGCTCATAGGAAAACAAGACTAAACAGTTGTGCGATTGTTTAGTCAAAGGTGTGCCGCCCGCTCTGATTTCATTTTCGAGGTATCATAGTTAAAGTTATGATACATATTTAGATGACAATATTATTAGTGTTAGTAGAGTTTGTTTTCTTTTAATGAATTGTTGTTTGTGAAATTGCACGTAATACTTAAACAAATTAATTTAGTTTCGCATTGTTTTGTTGGATCGCGGATGATCCGAAGCGGCTGTCCGTTGTTTACACCAAAATCCTCGCAATAATGGAAACGTCATGAAGTGCAAACAGTACTAAAGCCTACTGCTACTAAGAAATTTTTTGTTAGATTTTTATCTTGACAGCACGTGTAATGTATTACAACAAATGGATATATAATTTGAACGAGCTTGATGATTTTGGAAACATCCTATAACTACAGTTTACATTGTGTAATTTTATATATTAACTAGCTGTTCGCATGCGGCTTCATCCGCCTGAAATTATAAAAACTTTATTTTATTGTTTACATTTGTCAAATTATCAATTGAAAATGTCAAAATGACATGACATGATGACAAACCATGGCAATCTTGCTTCCTTGATGTTTGCAGGAACTTATGATCTCTTTCCCACATTAGGCTTTTTATCCAAAATATTTACCCCCTAAGCTTAATGGCGTGAAAACATATAGCGTAAAGCGTGACGTAAATGTAGGGCTTTTTATTAATAAAAGAATTATTCAAAAATATGCTGTAACTGCTGACATCTTAGGCAACAAAGAAGTGTGTGTTTACACTTTATTATATTAGTATAGAGTATAGATAAATTTGGAGTGTATGTAATATCGATAAAAAATAATGTTTCGTAGACATGATGCATATGCGTTGCTAATAACGAAAAATCATTTAAAATGTTTGTCTGTCCGCAAGTCTGCATTTGTTCCAAGTTCGCGAACTTGATGTGTGCGGGTATATTATAGGCACATTTTTTAATTCTTCGCAAACATCTGTTACTTGAAAACTTATGTGAACGTACAGTGAAATTGGATTGAATTTTATCGATTAAATATTAACTTATTAATAGGACCATACAAAGATATTAACCATAGTTACTACAATGTTAGCTCGGAGTAATATCGCGACCCACGTAATGTAAATATGGAATATTACACTAGTAAGTTTGCTACTGTAATTTGCCGTCTAACATTCCGTTAAGTAAACAATCGTACAAGGTTTTCTATTTCCGTTGCCCTTTTGCGTCCTAAATCAATACACGCATATTACAATTATAAATTATATCAAAACAATATACGTGTGTTACAGAAGTATCTACTTTACTTTTAATAATTTAGGATGTAGAGTGCTATCGTTAAGACATTAAAACTGCAAGGTATCAGGCCCTAAACAACAATTTAAATGAACCAAATGCATAATACGTGAATTAATTTTAAGATAATTTTACCTTGTGTTCAACATTGAGGTCAGGACGTCAAGACAAAACCGAATAAATAGATATGGTTTAGTTTATTAGCCAATTAATATTGAACAGTTAACATTGGATTTACAATATATACTAGCTTTCACCCGCGTCTCTGTCCGTGTGGAATTAAACACAAAAGTAAGAAGCTGAAGTATTTTTTCAGACTATCTTCTACATCTATGCCAAATTTCATCAAAATCCGTCCAACAGTTTAGGCTACAAACTCTAATAAACATCCATCCATCTAAACTCTCGCATTTATATCAGTACGGCGATGAAATTCTATCATTCCAATTCAAACATACTCGTAGATTTTGGTAAAATTTTCGTGCATCTCAGTTACGTAATCAAATGAATTGTTATTCGAAACTTATTCTGTTACAATTGAATTCGCAGCGCGCCCGCGGCAGCAGGCGGTCGACAGTAATCTTCTTAATTAACAACTATCCAAGCGCAGCCGAGTGTCACTTTTTGTCACGTCACTTAATTAACGTAACAATGGATCGCGCAACTTGTTTGCAACTTGGTTCACTTGAACTACTTTCGTAAAATTCACAAGTTCCAAGTTGAAACGTTTTAAACAGCGGTTAGATTTAAGTAATTAGCTACGTTACTCAGGAGGGCCTCTAAGGCACTTCCTTAGTGTTTTTTATTATTAGAGGCAACCTATTCGCCCTGGGCCAGTGTGGTTGACTATGGCTTTATCAACACTAACTTAGGGTAAACTCCGAGCACCTCAATGAGTATAGGGAACTCATCATAACATATCTTTACTAACATTTACATAACTCTCTGAGTGGTATTTAGTACCTCTAAATTTATACAAATACCTATCGCACATGCGGCCGAATACTGAAACACTTTGGGTCGTAATACCCAAATATCGATGCTAAAGTCAAAGAACTAAGGTATCTACGCGAAAGTTTTTGCACATTTTTCTCCTGCTGAACAAAACATATAGACATAACATGAAAAACTTTGTTTATACAAAGGAGGAAATTCCTTATGTCAAGAATACCTCATTCGAGGACATGACACGAGAAACGTGTTTTTTGTGACTACTTCAAAGGCTAAAAGAAAACGCGCCTCCAAAATTCTTAGAAACGACATATCTTTTTATGTAAGGTATTAGTTTATTTTTATCAAATACTAGCTATTTCCGTGCGGCTTTATCCGCATGAAATTACAAAAACTTTATTTTTATTGTTTACATTTATCAAAATCTCAATTGCAAATGACAAAATACCAATTACCTTACTATGGCAATCATGCTTCCTTGATGTTGGCAGCAACTTACGATCTCTTTCCCACATTAGGGTTTTTATCCAAAATATTTACCCCCTAAGTTTAATGGCGTGAAAATATATAGCCTAAAGCGTGACGTAAGTGTAGGGCTTTTTATTAAAATAATAATTATTGAAAAATATGCTGGAATTGCTGACATCTTAGGCAACAAAGTGTGTGTTTACGCTTTATTATATTAGTATAGATAAAGATTTACTTGGAAATTAAAAGAATATGCTTATTCAATCTTAATTTATTTTTCTATAATAATATTCGTAATAATAGATCCATAGTTAAAATCTGTTTTTACCTTCAATGTGCCACGGACCTTCATATTTATTTATTAGGAAAAGTTACATGTTACTAGGCATTCTTTTCAAAGGAACATAGTTGGCTTCTAAATGTTCACTTGCAATTATTGCTCGCGTAAAGGCTTTGTGGGTTTCATAAAAGCTGCATTTTCTTTTGTGAATTCGCGTTGCGAGTGTAGTAATTACGTCGTAACCTCCACTTCAAAAGCGATTACATTTTTATTCATGTTTAGTCCATATATCATTGTAAAATTTGAGATTAAAAATATTACATAACATGAATATGTTGCGAAGATATTAAGAGTGAAAAATTAATGTTTTGTTTGATGTCTACACGGATCTCCGATCACATAGTCGCAAGTTCGAATCCCGCCATTCGACAATTGTAAGAGCGCGCACACACCTTTGAATAAACTATCGCACAACTGGTTAGTCTCGCTTTGATTCCTATGAGCTTATGGAGGTGCGCACACTACCCGATTTTTAATTGTGCAACTACTTATCTACAATCGCACAACTGTTGTGCAATAGTTTAGTCAAAGGTTTGTTTCCGTTCTAAAGCACAGGCCCAGTTTTTTTTAGAATAGTACTACTATTAGTATTACCCAATAAAATACTAATTAGAGATAGTTTTCTCATCATCAGCGTGTAGTATTTTATGAGTACTGACTACAGCATGTGAAATATTGCCCTCAAAATGTATGTTTTAATTGTATAATTGCGAAATGAAAACACAATTTCCCTTGCCATTTTTGTAGCCAAATTTTCCGTCAATTAATTATAAAGTATTTGTATCTTAAACAGAAAGGTCGACAAAGTTAGAGTCACGTGCCGCCGACCAGCCGCCGCTGTTATTGCGCAAATTTTAATATTAATTAATTGTTTATTACTTTGACACCTGCGGGAATTATTTTAATAAAATGTCTTAAATTAGGTGAAAACGTATTTAATACATTTTGGTTATCGTATAGAATGTTATTTTTACATAAAAGGAGAGCCGCATGTTTTGATGGCGCTGATTCAAATTGCCTTTGTAACATAATTTGCACAAAATTCAATTTTGTCGGCATCTCCCAGCATAGTAGCCACTCAATACTAATATAGTGGTTAAGTTATATCAAATTGTATTACATTTTCGATCAATTATTTTGGAAATAACAGTGAACTAATGTATACTAGAAATTACACATTGACTTTCTTTTCGTTTATATTATTATACTAGCTGTTCCCATGCGGCTTCATCCGCGTGAAAATATAAAAACTTTGTCATTGTTTACATACATTTGTCAAATTATCAATTGCAAATGTCAAAATGACATAATAAGATGACAAACTATGGCAATCTTGCTTCCTTGATGTTATGGTCTCTTTCCCTCATTAGGATTTTTATTCAAAATATTAACCCCCAAGTTTAATGGCGTTTAAATATATAGCCTAAAGCGTGACGTAAGTGTAGGGCTTTTTTTTAAAAAAAGAATTATTCAAAAATATGCTGTAATTGCTGACATCTTAGGCAACAAAGAAGTGTGTGTTTATGCTTTATTATATTAGTATAGGCCAAACGTTATTAAATGTTTTAAGTAAAAGTATCTTCTCATTCTTACTTCTTACTAATATAAGTACGAAAGTTTAAATGGAAGGATGGATGTTTGTTAGAGTTTGTACGTAGGTAAGTAATTTATATAATAGCATAACAGTTAATGCCGACATTAATTTACTCTCAGAGTAGAGATTTGTTTTTGTAACAAACACGATGCAGTTTGCAAATAACAATTGAGAGAGATTCCTATGCAAATTGCTTCACGCTATCACTGGCTTAATGAATATGTAATCGTTTAGTGATGTTGCACGCTTTATTGAATTAAGATGCAGTTTGTCTAACTGTCTCATAAATTCTATGTGCAATGATTTATTTGTGATGTAATAAGTTGAATGAAAAGTTCTTAGTGATTGATAGTATTACTATATACTAGTTGTTACACACCTCTTTTTTCTAGAAAACTATATGATTATTGTTCCATAAAGCATACAGCAATATTTCACAACTTATCAATCTAAAAAATCAACCAATTTCTTAATTAATCAATCAATCATTGCATGATTAAAAACCTTTTGATATTTTTATTACACTTTGAACTAAAATGTTACGCGTGAATAAATATTTAATCAGCGGAGTGGTGGCACTTCATTTCATAAATTACGTACTTTAATTAATTACTAGCTTTCGCCCGCGACTTCGTCCGCGTGGAATTAATAAAAACAAAAGACAGTAGCCCATGTGTTCTTCGACTATCCTCCACGTCTTTACCAAATTTCAGCGAAATTCGTTTACCCGTTTAGGCTACAAACTCTAACAAACATCCATCCATCCATCGGTGTCGAACGGAATAAATAGTATCCTATATCCGTTTCCTGGCTCTAAGCTACCTCCTCACCAATTTTCAATCATATCGGTAAAGCCGTTCTTGAGTTATAAATAGTGTAACTAACACGACTTTCTTTTATATATATAGAAAAGCTTTTGAACAGATTCCTGACTTTAAAAGTACCTATAAATTTGTTTATAGTTTATCCGCAATAAAAACCCACATCAACTTCAATGTCAGTAACTTCCACACAATGTATACGCTTAGGCTACAATTATATAATGACTAGCTGTTCCCACGCGGCTTCATTCGCGTGAAATTATAAAAACTTTATTTTATTGTTTACATTTGTCAAATTATCAATTGAAAAT
>LD699455.1:1618837-1630201 GCA_003118335.3 Papilio memnon
AAGGACCCTTTTAAAAATTAAAAATGACTGTGAATATTACAAAATATGTTGTACTTATTTTTAATTAATACGTATTATGTAAACATGAAAACGATGTCGGGTTTAATTCTAGTATTTATTACTTTAATTTATTGCATTTATATTCTGTATAAATATCGATGGATGTCTAAAGGATCGTTACATTATTTTTTATACTTCTAATTTTAGAAAGAATTAACTTGACTGCAGTTATCGAAACAGAAATCTGGTTTGTATCAAGATTTTATTAACTTATTAAATTGATAATTAATTATTTTATTACCATCTCATCATCACCAGCTCACTATACGTCCCCACCGAGGGGCTCGGAGCCTACCCTAAAGCTAGGGTGACTAGGCCATAGTCAACCACGCTGGCTCACTGCGGGTTGATTGACTTCACACATATCTTTGAATTTCTTCGCCGATATGTGCAGGTTGCATCACGATATTTTCCTTCACCGTAAGAACGTCGGGTAAATTATGTACATATGAAAAATAATCACATTGGTACATGGCGGGATTCGAACTCAAGACCTGTATATTACAAGTCGAGTGCTTAAACCACTGAGCCACCGACGCTCTCCTACTATTACCATATTCCTGTTCTTTTCAATGGATTTAAACAAGGAAAATAAAAACAAATCGGGTTAAAGATAGTGCTTTATTCATTACAGAATCTATACAGTATTTACCAAATACAAAAAGTCAACAATTTTTTTAAAAGAAAGCCAAATGAGATGCAACTCATTACGACTGACAAATAAAGGCTGTGCCACACCTGCGAAGGAATCAGTGACTTTACAGAGTATTTAATATCATTATCAGTCCATACTTAACGCCTAATAATCGTTTTAAATTATTTAGTCACTGTTTTAAATGCGGTAACTATTAACAAATAAATAAGGTAACTTAGAACTAAGGCCACATTCACATTAAAATCGCGATCACTTTACGGTACAATTCAAATATTGTTCTGCTTTGGCATGATTATCTTTGGTATTATAGAGATAAAATAAAGAGACTGCAATAGTCAATAAGTTATGAATTATTTGTCAATTCGCGTCATATAGTAAAAGTTATTCAAAGCCATCCTAACGTAAAATTTATCAACCAGTCTGTCATAATCTGTTTTTACTTTAAAAATAGATATATGAAAGTATCAGTAATTATTAAATTTGTTTGCAGTAATATCTGATACCGCGCTTTTAGTGTGAATGGGCCCTAACAGCAGACACAGACGACCTAAGAGAGGATGATTTAAGCTTGGTGTGTCTACATTTTTATTGCGGATGTTGCTTACAAATTATGAATGAAAACTAGTCTATTTACATCGTTCAACTACCAGCAAATTACTTTTTCAACTATTTCTAAGTAATTTTCTTATAAGATTTGCAAAATGACTTGAAGAAAAAAAATGCCAGCTTCGTCTTACTTAACACGGTGTTGTTTGCAATGATTTAATTCATTTGTATCCATACATATGTCTACGTCCTACTCAAGTTACACTAATCGTAAGTATTGAGTTAACTAAATTGTAAGCAACAACCGCATAGATTATACTCTTCACACCGCGTTCCCCGCGCTGTGCATTCCGTTGACATTCAATGGAATGGTGTTAAACTCGTCATCCAAGTCTTCAGTTTTTCTAAATAAAATAAATAGTATTTTAATATCGAACATGATAAAAAAACTGTATAGTGCTGAATCGTGATGCTTATATGTCTTCGACGGTAATATGATAAACTGGCTTTCCGCGATTGCGCGAGGACTTAAAAAACAAAAGCTAGTAGCCTATATATTCTTCCAGACTATCATCTACATCTATGCTAAATTTCATCTTGATCAGCTCAGTAGTTTAGACTACAAACTAACAAACATTCATCCATCTAAACTTTCGCATTTATATTAGTAAGATGATTTGGAATCTTACCGTTTCCTGTATTTGTATATGATGAGCACGATGAAAGCGTTGCCGATGAACAGCGCCGCTATCAACAGCGACGGGATCACGATGTCTGCACAATACAAATATATTAATACTAGCTGTAGCTTGCGACTTTGCCCGCTTGAAATTAATAAAAATAGTAAAAATACAACCTGTATTATTCCTAATAACATAGCTTTATAATGGTGCAAGAATATTTTGAATAGGTCCAGTAGTTTTTGAGTCATTTCATTACATACAAAAATACAAGTCTTTCCTCTTTATAATATTAGTATAGACATAGATTTAGAAGTATACTCTAAAACCGAATTACAGTTGTCCTAAACATAAGGTAGGCTGACAAGTAGATCTTCAAACTTCTCTCGCATCTACATTCACATTTATCACACATGCTCATAATTGATGTTAATGGTATTCTTTGTCTTATTAAAAATCGTAGTAAATTATTTATGCTTCAGAGATTCTTCGTGATATTGAGACAGCAATACTATTATAACTGTGCATGGAAGAAGCCATGGTAGGGGAGCTTGCTCCACTAACTATAGTACTTAATAGACGTAAGAAAGTTCACACTCGATAGTCAAGACAAAATGCGAACAAAACATAAAGAACATAGTTGCTTTCTTTCTTATTTGCTGCCGATGGGCCTATAGCTGACTACTCTTTTGTAACTGATTACTCGAATATTCTTGCTAAATGTATGTGTGAAATAATTGTCCAACTCACCGACTATCATGTTAGCCTCGTTGTGCGGCAGTTTTGTATCTTTATCTGGACCTTCCGCTGTTGAATCGTTCCCGACGACCTTTATAGTCGTCTCTTCTGAAATGAAATAAAAAAATAACATACATGTTACGCCCACGTACACTTGTTTTAAAGTACCATATTTGAACCAAAGACATTCAAAAAATATTTTTCAAAACACTTGTCAATATATGTATTTAAATTAATTGCTCTTTGATTTGAACCTATCTGCAGAGTTCTTGATTGAAAACTTACGAGTTATTTTTCTAATACACTAGCTTTCGCCCGCGACTTCGTCCGCGTTGAATTAAAAAAACAAAAGTGAGTAGCCTATGTGTTCCTCCACGTCTATACCAAATTTCATCGAAATCCGTTTACCCGTTTAGGCTACAAATTCTAAGAAACATCCATCCATCCATCGCTGTCGAACGGAATAAATAGTATCCTATGTCCGTCTCCTGGCTCTAAGCTACCTCTACACCAATTTTTAGCCATATCGGTGATGCCGTTCTTGAGTTATCTCAGTAATGGTGTAACTAACACGACTTTCTTTTATATATATATATATATATATATATATATATATAATATTAATTTTTTAATTGAATTGTTGCATAAAATTATACACATATGTATTATTAACTCAACATGCTTTACATGAAGCATGTTGAATTAATAATAACTGATAATAATTTATGGTAATATTGTCCTCGAGAATATTCTCGTTACACGCGTTTGTTATTTAAAACAATACAATCTCTTGATTATTCATATAAACAGTATATTCATGGAGAAATTCTATTTTCATTTAAGGCAAGAATTATAACAACATAAATATTATAAAAAACACTTTTTTTTTCATATTTGCGTATAAAATAAATATCAGCGTGTATTCCCGTAATTAAAGATTTATTTTATTCATTATTCTGTCCTGTTATAGAAATATATGAGGATTTAAGTAGCTGTTTAACGTATGATTTTTCATATTAATTCATATTTAAAATTTTGTCCTTTCGCGTTATTAACATAGAAGCCAAAGAAGCTGTGAATAGAAAAGCCCAAAGGAGCCTCTGTGTTGAAGTGGCTCTTGCTTTACGACACAAAATTAACAGCGTCCTAAGAAGCCTTCACGTAGAACCAACTAGGTCGTAACGCAATGTTATAAAGGATTTTATTCTCTAGGGAATAAAATTTGAGCTACACATTAATTAATGGAACAACTATTTGTAATCTAAAATAGTGTTGTTCACACAATTTATCGATACCAGAATTTATTGACGCCGATAAATTTAAAAATTAAATTTATTTAAAAATAAAATTTAAAAAACAAATTTTTGTAATAGAAATAAAAGTCTTGTATTAATAGTAATAGAATAACATTAATAACTTATTATATCGGTATCTCTACTTATCCTTAATAGACGGTATAATATCAGGCAATCGCAAAAAACGAAATAAAATATATTTCTTTTTCTTAAATTTTATGTAAATATGTACGTAGTAATCATTTACTATCCAGCTTTAATTAGTTAAGACTCTTTATAGGGGTTAAGGAGTCATAAAATATTAACGACAATGACCCAGGTTCATTAACAGAACAATTCAGAAAGGCAACAATAAAACACGCGATGGCTTTGTTCTTGTATACAAGTGATTAAATATCACAACTACGTTGTAATTAAAAACGAACAGTAGTATCGCGACTGTAATCAGGACCTTTTATACGAACCCGGGGCGAAGTTGCCAACTCGATGCTGTACCGACAGTGCTGTACTTTAAACTGTACAATTCAACATAGCCCTGTTCAGTAACGAGAATAAGGGCGTTATCAGAAGAGGCTCTGGAAGTATTAGCGACCATATTTAACGATTTTAGTTACCGCGAGTTTTTACACTGACTAGTGATGGACAGGTCTATACATTGTTTTAAATGATAGTTTCCCTTTTATCTTTCTCTACATTATCTACATTAAATAGTTAGGTATTTTAAAATAATTTTTCTTGATGTTTCTTATTCACTTCAATAAAGAAATTTTTGTATATGAAAGCTTTTAATAATCTATAAATCCGGTCAATCTTGAAACATCCCCAAAGAGTTACGCCCTTCCTTTTCAAAAATCGACGATGCATTAACTTAACTTATGTTAGCCACCAAATGGAGTATAAAAACGATAATGAAATAAAACTGCTAACTAAATTAAGAATACAAAATCCAAATAAAATTTTGGATAAAAAAAATTGTCATCTGTCGATATTACTAAATTCCTTGCGTACATCACTAGTTCATGTCGGCTTTCATTTGAAGTCTTGAATTATTACTTTCACGTTAAGTTGACGACTCGACGGTGGCGATGTCGGGATCTTTTGTGTAATTGCTTGTAAGCCGGAAATGGGCTCGAATGCGGGAGGGGGTCTAATGCGCCCCGCATTAGTGCCCCCTAAATGTAATCAGATTGCCACAACTTGTATAGCCGAAATGCGTGACAGATCCGACAAGCAAAATGTATTAGTAACATAGAAACTTTATCTAGTAGTACTTCAGTAATCTCATATACCTGAAAATAAAGTTTATCTTCCATTAGGGATCACATTTCTCTCTACGAAGTTCTAGAAATAGACATAGACAATTTCTAACAAATTGCTTCACTATTTATCACAGCCTATCAATTCCTGTTATTTTCATAAATACAATGAGAACATTAAAAAGACTGTTTTGAATATGGATTGATACATAAAACATTTTTTCTTAAATTGGATTTTACAACATTCCGACAGAAGAAATAAAGACACCTAAGCCTTTTCATAAACATTAAAAACTTCTAATCACCGCTGGACATAGTATTTACAATTTATTACTTTCTACATGCGACGTAAAGACAATTTAATTTGACAGCGTTATACAAGAACAAAAGGAATACGATTTCGTGACTCATAGAGGTCTGATAACGTAAAACAATGGTATACATCCTAACTGAGGTAGGCAGACTAAACAGTACTGAGGACGTGCTTATCACGTTATAATTATTGTTAACAATGCACACAATTACAATGTTTATAATTATTTAGTAATATATTCGTTTGAATACATATTGAAGAGTGAAGCCGTTAGGTAGGTACAGTCAGGGAAACTAGCGGTGTTCCGCATTGAGGGCTACGCCTATAGCTTGTACGAAAAAGTCTCACTCACTACTATATGTATATATATATGTAGGAAGAGGCCTTTGTCTCATTGCAATGAATAAGGCATTTTTTTCTAAAGTGGATGACAGCTGATTTACGCGACTGTACCTACTTATTTGGAAAACGTATAGGATCGCAATCTCTTCTTGCTACGAATTTGACATCGATTGGTTCGGGTCAAAGTGGAGTGACGTGTGAAATAAAAAACAAAAACGACGTTTTGATTTGAATCCGCTATAGATCAAGTAATGTCATGTCGATGTTATCAATGGCCATATCTGTATTTTTTTGCGCCAATATTGGGATTTACGTTTAATGAAAGCGGGACTACCATGGTATATACAAAAGCCAGGACTAGTAATCTTAAGCCTTCGTAAAATCGAGATTAACTTTCGAAATCCAATTTGATTTTAGCGACGACATTTATTCATATTTATGGAAGTTTCACGCTTCACGTTGACCAATACCTCTTCCTTTCAATACGGAAAAGTCGTAAAATTTCTCGGTGACCGGTCATAAAATTAAACACAAACAAACATTAAAATCTAGAAAAGGTAAATTGACCGTTCGGTTAATTTTTCACCGATTGGCTTATCGTTTTCAACTTTTTCTATACATAAATCAATTAAAAAGCCTCTCATCGATACTGATAATTAAACTTTAAAGAGTAGTAGAAGAAATAAACTGACGAAAAATTAGAACACTTTCTAAGAAAAATAATAAAACCCCGTCTGGCGAAAAGACGATTTTTGTGTGAAGCTAAATTTAAAAATAGAACGCCAACTGACGCCAATTCTGTTTGTGTACTTTTTAATGAGACGTTATGATCAAACAAAAATATTGCATTTTATTATAATTAAATTATTAAAAATTACTCACGTTTATGCAATCGTATAACAAATACTAATATTATGCATTAAAAGCATGTATATTGTATTTAATATTTATGTCAATTGACCGATAACAAGCATTGTCGATTCCAATTATCAAATTATTCAAAGCGTAACAAGATAAAGTTTATTTGCATGTCACGTGTTCATTATTAATTGTGTTTTTCGGATTGTATTGATAAACCTTAAATAATAACTAGTTTATTAAATATTTACTAAAATATAAAGTAATATTAATTTTACGATATGAAAAAGTAACTAAGTGTAATCAACTAAAAATAGGTTAGTTATAATTTTTTATTGAAATGCAATATTTTTTTTAAATTTAAAAGTCATTTAATAGGCCCTCTTTACATATTTTATCATAAAATATTCTATTATTATTAGCTGAAGCGCTTACCTACAACAACACGAACATAAAAACACTATTAATCACTATAAATTACTACGAAATTAAATGAATAACATTACTCAAATTAAATGTATTTTGGTAACTCACTTCGTGTGTCGACACGTGGTTTCTTCGTCCGAAAGTGACTGAAACGTCGTTCGAACGAAGCGGAGCTATGGCGACTGACCGCGCGAGATATTACACGACTAAATACGGAATACCGTTGTATTTACTGAGACGCGGTTGAAGCCCTAAGCGTTAAAATAATGAAATCAAACAAACAAATTACTACTCTATCCCGTTGAAATAAGGCTTATGTTTTGCTTACATCCCCATGCCCTTATTATATGAACTTGCGAAACACGCCATCTCACTCTATTGTCAGTTAAAATAGGGATTTAGAAAGAGACAGCTACAGCTTTGTAAAGAACCTTGCTTTTTTTTAAATTGTGAAAATACGGGACGCATGGGACACAAGACATTTCAAAACTCACTCATATTATGCACTTTTAATTTTTCTCTATCGTTTAAAGTTTTCTGATATCTCCGAAACGGCTAGGCTGATTTTAACGTGACTTTCAATAGAGGGTAGCTGACTGACTGGAGGACATCGGTCGAGGATACCGCTATCTCTGGAACGGATGGACCGATTTGGACGGGACTGGAAGGTAGCTGTTGAAAGGTAGATGGACAAGGAAATGTTCTGCGATAACGGAGTTTACGGACAACAGCTCGTTATTAATAAATTTTGTAGTAAAACATCCACACTTAAAAATGCTAACATGCTCCAAAAAGTTTAGAAGTTTACTTAATTTTATAAATACACTTACCTATACATAAAGGGACTGTCCCATTCCATCTATTATCTTCAAAGCACCATAGCATCAGCGCCCTCTGTCGCGTATCCACAAAAACAAAGTTCACATTGCACATGTAATGCGCAACATCTTCATTACGGTATACAAGGTATCCATCAGATGGCGCTGGTAACGTCACACATCCCAAACCTAAAAATATATTTTAAGGTTGCTATTGTTATAATCTTCTTAACGACATTTAGGTAAAAAATAAAATTTAACCAAGGTCTACATTTCTAAAATTACAATTCGCGAACAAATGAAAACATCGTTGATTTGAAATGTTTAGTGCCATCTATTGGCTAGTAGTAGAACCAGTGAATGTAAATAACTTTCAATAATACTCAACAGATGGCGTTGATAAATTTAACAAAACTGAAAACACTAAAAGTTCATCACTACTACACAAAAGATGGCGTTCAAAAACACTACATTTTCAAAGCTAAAAATACGACCTTTTACTCATGTTACTAAAAGTAAAGATCTTTTTGAATTCTATTCTTAGAAAGTAAAATAAGATTAATTCTCTAAAACAACATCAAAATATTCAAATCTTACTCTTATAATGAAGCAAAACGCCTCTCTTTGGAAAGGCGCCTTGAGATTTTGCTTCTACTATGACCTCCAAGGCATCCGTCGTGGACGTCAATCTCAGAGGCAAGTCCACCTGTTCACAAGTGGACAGTAGCGACTCACCATTTGAGTCAACCACTGCCACGAAATCTGTACATTGTTCTTCGAATGGACCGATACCTGGAATATAGAACAATTTTACGTGTAAATGTTATTGTTCACTTCATTCTCACCTCATCAATCAACGAAATTTATGAAAATAAAATGAGTTTCTCTTTCTACACTATAGGCTAGGCTATAAAACCTAAACAAGCTCAGGCTAGCAAAATATTCTTACTCACTTCTTAAGCTAACATCTAGCAGAGAGATTCGGATGCGTTGTTCGGGATCAGCTTTGAGCCGCCACCGGCACTCGTCTCCCACGTAAAAGTGCGGGTACCCTGGCGTCCGTATGTAGCCCTCGCTGTCCGGACCAGACGCCGCAACGAACACCTCCCGGTTGCAGTAATGTACTGCTAAAGAGTCTGTCAAAACAGTCAACATTATCTGCTGTATGAGCACACTTAATAATAGTTTGTAATTTAATATCTTATTTTTTAGTCTATAGTGTAAAAAATATCTAGGTTTTATAATTGAAAATAACGCCATCTATGTATTTAAAAACTAACTATTGTATAGTAAGCTAACTTATTTTCGGATTTGCTTCAATTCCTTATTTATAAAACAATTCAGTTAACCGGTAATTCGATAGTCTAGTGTGACGAACGACTAATTTTAAAAAAATATGTTTCATTCATATCGTCATATATTTCATATACAAAAATATGTGTTTTTCCAGCCTTTAGGCTTCGTATTGATAGGTTCGGGATTCGCGAACTCATTCAAGGATTGAAACGTAATCCGCATAGCGATACCGAAATCATGTCTCACAAAATAAATCCTATAATAATGACCCGTACCGTACACAAACTAGTAAAATATCTTTTTTTCTGCTGAAGGAATCGCACGAAATTTATATTATGTTTTGTTGTTGTATTAATATTAATAGAAACAAAGAATCTTACTAATATTATAAATGCGAAAATTTAGATGGATGGATAGATGGATGTTTGTTAGAGTTTCTAGCTTAAACGTCTGGACGGATCTGAATGAAATTTGGCATAGATGTAGAGCATAGTCTGGAAGAACACATAGGCTATTTGCTTTTTTTTTTTAATTCCACGCAGAAGGAGTCGCGGGCGAAAGCTAGTAGACATTAAATGTTTCCATAGACATTTAACTACGCCATAAACAAGACGGAAGCGTTTCATCCACTCACCGCATTGACGTGATTACTAAAATGTCCAAATTATAATGCCAGTCAACGCACTTCTAACGTGTGTCATAGTCGTAAAATACACAAAAGTAACATTAAGAGTGCGCGCACACCATTGACTAAACTATCGCACAACTTTTTAGTCGCGCTTTGATTCCTATGAGCTTATATGGAGGTGGGCACACTACTCAATTTTTAATTGCGCAACTAAATAGTTGAATTGGCTGCGAAACAATCGACGATCGCAGAACAGTTGTGCGATTTTAGTCAAAGGTGTGCGCCCGCTCTAAGGTATCATTGACATGGCTATTATTGTTTCCTATAATATTCTAAAGTGATGGACTTTATTTATATCGAAATATTTTTTTAAAATATTGAAATAAATTTAGTTTAAACTACAAACATAGGAAACCTTTGCTTAAAATTTATACGGTACTTCAATTAAGATGTTAAAGAAATAATAAACAGGGTTATGCGATGGCTAATCGATAATCCAAATACTGTACATAATAACACATAGCGTACTTTGTCACGCTAGATAGGGCACGGCGGCAGCGTGGTTTATCTGATAGGGAATAAAGACTAGTCTATACGGATTTAGTACCGTAAGAATGTACACACTCATCAGTGTAAAATTTTACCAGTATTTTAATCAAAAACAACTACAAAATACTAGCCAGTTACATAGCCATTAACATGTATTTCTATACGAATCTTTCTCTATAAAAAAATTAAGATCTCAACATGTTTTAAAGTTATACAGTCAGATATTTGTAAACTTTTTTTATACAAAATACACATCAATATAATTCGATAATAACGGGGAGTGTAATGTGTACAGCCTGCGTAATGGTTACACAGTTACACCGCGGAAAAAGCCAAGGCCGTCGTGGCCACGTCCCTTACACGTACACACTAGGTATACACGCATTTTTATGCGGTTGTTTAAAATATTTATCTATACTAATATTATAAAGAGGAAAGATTTGTATTTTTGTATTTTTCTATGTATTAAAATAACTCAAAACTACTGGGCCGATTTTAAAAATTCTTTCACTGTTAGAAATGTAATTTATCTGTGAGTAACATAGGCTAAATATTTTTTTCAATCTCACGGGGAAGAAGTTGCGAGCAATAGTTTTTAATATTTCATATCTGCACACATGAAGCACGTGAAGGCTTCTAACAATATAACTTTTAAATTCACTTGTTTATCTCACTTTTTGTTGCATTTCGCGGTATTTTTTATTTTATTTAAGAAAATGATAAAGCAATTTGACCACTGCTATCCATCCACTTTATTAATCCAAAAACGTACAGTAATATTACTTTAATAAATAACAAGATGGCTCACATTCGAGGGGCCATCGATTTTAACTTCAATATCCGATATGTATTAGAGATCTCATTTCAGATATCGCTTTAGTTCCAGCGATACCATTTGTCAGGG
>LD699455.1:1653984-1665316 GCA_003118335.3 Papilio memnon
GATTTTTGGTAAATAATTAATCTATACACTGAAGTAAATTGAACTGTTAAAATCTCGACTAAAGATGGATTCTCAATGTAATCCATACTAATATTATAAAGAGGAAGGAATTGTATGTTTGAATGCAGGTATTCGACTCACGTAAAAACTACTGGGTCGATTTTAAAAACTCTTTCACGATTTTTTTAATTTCACGCGGAAAAAGTCGCGTAAAACAGCTAGTAGTTGATAAAACGATGTAAAAACTACATACTATCAACAAACCGTATCGCCCTCTCCCTAAATTCACTGGATATGGCTCGCAAACTGAATAATTGGCCGTATTGACTCGCATTTGCTCTGCCCTTGGCCCGCCTAGATACCGAATTGATCTTTTGTTGAACTATATAAAAGAACCGATACTATAAATAAAATACATGTTCTAGATCAAATCGACATACACGAATAGCAAAACATATCTTTCATTGAGTTTTCTCAAAAGATAAACACAAAAACATCGATAAGTCAAACAACACAACTGGTGTACTGCCGAATGACTCAAGATTTTTAAAACAAAACGAAACACAACATCATACTCGTAAGACAGACAAAAATTCAGACTGAAGATTTGAAAGTATTTGATCATACGTAAAAACATAGATTTCTGACAAATGATGGTTATTGCAACATTATTTTATGTGGGCTAGCGAAATTCGATCTTAGTTAGTAAATAATACAGTACATATATCAAAAGCTGTGATATAATATTTACGATGAAAACATATCAACCTTGTCTTTGTTATCGTTCTACGACAGTCAGAGTTAAAGCACGCTTTTAACTAAAGTGTCCTACGATATTTCTGCGGTAATACAAATCATGTTTAAAAGTAAGAGACTGAACTGAGACTGAACTATCGCACAGCTGTTTAGTCTCGCTTCGATTTCTATAGCTATGGAGGTGCACACACTACTCGATTTTTAGTTGTGCAACTACACAGTTGTGCGATAGTTGAATTAAAGGTTTGCGCCCGCTCTAAGTTGTATTTAAATTTTATAACGATAATATAAAATAATGCAAGCTTTATGACTATAATTTCGCACTAATGGAGTGCAATGAGAATTCAAAATGCAGATTGTCTGCTGAATTCGTTAGCATTCAGCGAACGCACTCGGCTGCGGTTGTTATGTAACTATGTCGAGTATCGCTTCGTTGCTGATGCGAATGTTGCTCCACAATCCAAATCTCACAAAGTCAAGACGTCATTATACATTACTGGCTGTTGCCCCCGACTTCGTCCGCGTGGATTTCAATATTTCAAGACTAAGTTTCTCCCCTTATTCAAAGCTTAAACCACCTAATAGTTAATTTATTGTTTATTAAGATGTAACCGCAATAAAATGTGTTTATTTACATAACATTAGAAACCTCTAAAATTATTAGTCTTTTCTACTATATTTTACATGTATATTACATATAAAGTTCTAAGCATATATAGCGACAAACATACAGCGGGGAACGACTATGTTTTATACTATACTACCTTTCGCCCGCGACTATGTCCGCGTTGAATTTAAAAAAACAAAGTAAGTAGCCTATGTGTTATTCGAGACTATCCTCTACATCTACACCAAATTTAATCTAGATCCGTTGAGCAGTTTAGGCAATAAACTCGAACAAACATCCATCCATCCATCTAAACTTTTCCATTTATAATATTAAAAGTGGGATAGTGTTAATGCCTACTGCCTACCCCTAAAGCCAAAATCGATTATAGATCACGTCCGTTAATGTTTACAAATTTTATTCCTAAGTTTACTATAAAACGGGCACTAAACTGTTTAAGTGGCCAATAAAGGACACTAAGTAACAGTAAGTATATTCTGCACTTACATAAGTGAATATAAGTTAGTATAATTATGCGTAGACAGTTAAAACCTTTACCTTATGTAAGGCTTCAGGATATTGTGGGTTGTAACTTAATATGCCCTGTGTACTATATTGCTAACGTATTATATGGAAATAGTTTACTTATAATCACCATAGTATTTTAAATTAAGCACATGTACAGTCGCGGAAATACGAGGTGTTCCATTTCAGGAAAAATTGCCTTAATCATTGCAACGAGACAAACTCTTCCTCTTCCTACTAAATATCTAATTTTTACAGTGGTAGAGGCCGCTTTAACACCTTAGCACGAATGGGTCGGCTCGCCCGGTGCAATACCACGATCATACAGAAGACAGGTGTGAAGCGGGAGCAATTCCGCGTTTCGTCTGATAAGTGTGGTGCCAGAGGCCCAACTTTAGTCACTTTCCCGTTCCACCCTTTTCTTATAAGGAAAGGACTGGTAGGGAAAGTGGATTTGACGGTGGAGGACACGCATAGGAAGGGGAAATATCCTCTTTACGTGCGACTCCTCCGTCGATTAAGGGTAGGCAACGCAGCTGCAATTGCGGATGTCTATGGGCAGCGGTCGCTTCGCCATTTCGGCGGATTTGGGTGGCCGCTTGCTCGTTTGCCACCTTATTTTATAATATATAAAAAAATTAGATATCATTAAGTGCAAACGAAAGGATAATAATAAAAAAGAAACTAGCCGTATATCACTTACCGACTTATTTTCGTAGACACTTTTATAAGCTGCGTTGTATTGAATTTTTTTCCGCGTCTCTTTTTTTTAGGTGGTACACCGCCAGTTTACCCGACTGTACCTAAACATCTACATTTTATGTCACAGAATTATACTTATATATCTCCTAGTTATAACAAGGGCTTACAAAGTAATTAGTAAATAATTTATAAGGGCTTCGTTGTAATGTACGATTTTATAGCTCCGACCAGTTAGAAGTTAGGGATGTCTTGTTAGTACTTTAATTATTAAAAACTTTGTGATGTTTCAAATTACATTCGTTTTAACTTATACTAGAACTGTTGTAAAACCTACGTAAATGAATAAAGCATATTATACAATGAGCCAACCAGCACATATCGGCGAAGAAATTCAAAGATATGTGTGAAGTCAACCAACCCGCATTTGGCCAGCGTGGTTGACTATGGCCTAGTCACCTAGCTTTAGGGTAGGCTCTGAGCCCCTCGGTGGGGACGTATAGTGAGCTGGTGATGATGATGATGATGATGATACAATGAGGCTGGCAGAGTCAATATGAACTTATCAAATCAAATAAAATATTACGAATTATAAACTTTTATTCTAAACGCTTGAAATAATTTAATATCGGACATAATCCATTGTTATTGAAAAACTTTTTGCCCCTGAATCTTAAGTTATTCATACAGAAAGCGTCTCGTTTGCCTTACTTAAAGGTTTATGTAAGACATTAAAGTCAACTCACGGCTGAATACTGAAACGACATATAAATTTCCAACGGCGTCTTAAACGATAAAGCCGCGCTTAAGAAGAAAGCGGTAATAACTATTTTAGGTTTAGGTTTAAAGACTTTATTCTCAAAAAAGCCAATCACAAAGTCTCTTACATGAGAATATTATTGCACTTATAATGCACTAGCTTTGCCCGTGACTCCGTTCGCGTGGAATTAAAAAAAAACAAAAGCAAGTAGCCTGTGTTCTTCCAGACTATCCTCTACATCTATGCCAAATTTCATCGAGATCTGTTCAGCCGTTTAGGCTACAAACTCTAACAAACATCCATCCATCCATACATCTAAACTTTTGTATTTATAACATTAGTAAGAAGTAAGATAGCTTCTCCTTCTTAAAGTGCCATCTTCTTTCGAAGTTCGGCGATCATTAGGGTAACTTGCATTCTTAACACCGCGGCTCTGAAAACTGAACGGGTACTCTTTCCAAACCACTGGCGTAGGTTTTTGAGCCAGGATGTTCTTCTTCGACCTAGCTACATAGTTAGTCGCCGATATTCAATATTTTATTAATTTTACGCAAGTTTCTAAATTATGTTGCGATAATATTGATTTAAATAAATTAAATGAGCTCACGCTTTTAATGGAAGACGGTAATTTGTTGTAAAGTGCCCCTTCGAAAGTAATGTTTTTGTACCATAGTTGGTTCGAACTTTTTCTAACAATAAGGAGAAAATAAAAACTAATTCATTATTTTTATAAAAGCACAAGAGTGGAAAACTATGGTAGAATAGCGTGCTATGAAACGCGAGTCGGTCGACGAATAAAAAAAGTCTAGCCTTTCATGCTTCGCGAACAAGGAAAAAAGTATACTTTTCATGTTTAATAGATTCTTGACTTATCACTATGTTTTCCTTGACAGGGATTTCACCCCTTGTTGGTTGGCCGATGTGGACGGCCTCCACAAACCTCACCCCCTTAAACTCCCCCTGAAGAAGAATAGAGTAATTAACTTCGGCAACTAATTGCAGTTCTCAGTTCAACCTGCATCTTGTACTAAATTAATGTTGCTTTTATAAGTATTCTTAGAATTAATTAACTATTATTTCATTACCTTTTTGCAAAATATTTATTCACAGTAAATATATGTAAATGGAAAATTAAACCTAAAACGAATAATATTAGGAATTTACAAAAAAACTTCTTTTTAACTGCGTTAGAACTATTTTTAATGCACAACTACTGTTTTTTTTCTCATTAAACCAATAAAAACATAGATTAAATTGTTTATTTTTACTTTTTAACAAGAAAACCTATTCGAAAACCGTTAAAACACGTATTTTAACTACCATCACAACAGAAGTTCAATTTTGTTATTCTAACCTTGAACGATTGGGAAATAAAAGTTTTGGCGTTCGGCCAAACTGTTCACCCATTGTTCTCGGAAGCAATAATGTTGCTACCTTTATGTTTTACTATGGGAAAAAATGTTTACAGCCAATAAAAATAAACATTTTGGAATAGAAAAATAATATTTGAATATTGGTATTTTTACACTTAACTTATTTTAAAACGATTACAATTTTTGAACGCAGGCATAGACGCAAAAGAAATAAGCGCAGGTATTTTATAAAATTAATCTATATCTATACTAATACTAGCTTTCTCCGCGACTCGATCCGCGTGCAATTAAAAAAAAACTAAAAGTGAGTAGCCTATGTGTTCTTCTAGACTGTGCTCTGCATCTACGACAAATTTCATCCAGATCCATTCAGCCGTTTAGGCTACAAACTCTAACATCCATCCATCCATCTAAACTTTCGCATTTATAATATTAGTAAGAAGTAAGATTATAAAGAGGAAAGATTCGTATTTTTTATTCTTGTATTTATTGAAATAACTCAAAATCTACTCGGACGATTTCAAAAACCCTTTTAACATTTGGAAGCTATGTTATCAGTGACTAACATAAGCTACTCGTATGCTTTTGTCGCGCAGAGGAAGTCGCGAGCAACAGCTAGTGTCAACTATGTTTTCGAATTTCCGTTACATATAGTCGTGTACTGTAAAAAAACACAGCTTGTAAATTAAACATTGCACTACTAAAACATAAAACATAAAAGATAACCGAAAGAATTCCCACTCTAAGATATAAAAATATTTTTATATCGAACACGCTGAGTAACATGGTTCAAAATAAATCATGCGAACTATTATTGTTACTCAATATGTATACCTTACAGGAAAAATATACGAAAACCATATTAATTTTATTGTGAAAACCATCTCGTTTGCGCAATAAATAATGGAAGCGGATAGTGTATTGACTAAAACGTAAGACAAGGGTGTCGTGATCCAAAATATATCAAAACTAGCTGTTTCCCGCGACTTTGTCAGCACATTAATAAAAAAAACACGAAAAGCAATAAAGCACTATATGTATCCCTCGGGAACATGGCATTTTTTGGCTATGAAACTTATCTATTCCAAATTTTAATATGTTGTACCGTTGCGGAATTATCGAGTAAACAGGAAAAATCAAAATTAATCCCACGGAAACCGTAAATATGTCCAGGATCAAAAGTAGCCTATGTGTTCCAGACTATCGTCTACATTTATGTTAAACTAGCTTTCGCCCGCGACTCCGTCCGCATGAAATTAAAAAAAAAACAAAAGTGAGTAGCCTATGTGTTCTGCCAGACTATCCTCCACGTCTATGCCAAATTTCATCGAAATCCGTTTACCCGTTTAGGCTACAAACTCTAACAAACATCCATCCATCCATCGCTGTCGAACGGAATAAATAGTACCTATCCTATGTCGGTGTCCTGGCTCTAAGCTACCTCCTCACCAATTTTAAGCCATATCGGTAAAGCTGTTCTTGCGTTATAAATAGTGTAACTAACACGACTTTCTTTTATATATAATATATAGATTTTATCGAAATGCGTTCAGCTGCTTAGGCCACAAACTCTAATAAACGTCCATCCATAATCCATCTGGACGTTCGCATTTATAATAGTAATAAAGTAACATAATTGTCATATCTATTGAATTCGACCATACAAATGTTTCTATAAAGTAAGAGCGTGCGCACACATAAAACTAAACTCGTCACAACTTTTTAGTCTTGCTTTGATTCCTATGAGCTTATGGAGGTGCGTACTACTCGATTTTTAGTTGTGCAACTAAACAGTTGAATTGGCTGCGAAACAATCGACAATCGCACTACAGTTGTACGATAGGTGAATCAAAGGCGTGCGCCCATTTGTAATGGAGTAATTTTTTATAACATCAGAATTTTATTTCAAATTTTTGACGCAAAAAAAGGTATTTGTTTTATTATGTTTGATGAGGTCAAGGTCGATCGAGCTGTTTCCATTCAATCCGACTTTCCTTAATTAAAATGAATAGTTTTTATGAGAGTTCCATTAGTTGGATTTTACCTTGATTGCTCTAATTATTTCGAACGTTCGAGCCAATTAGGTTTTCATGTCGGATGGAAAGGAACTAGATTTTTATCAAATAAATCTGTATTTTCGTACCTGCATAATTGCGTTATTTCTTACAAATTAGTAATAGGTTATATTGTAAAACTCGGCCCATTTTCTAAATAAAATATTAGAAGCCGGGATTCGAACTCACAACCGCCAGATCGATAGCTCGTACCCCAAATCATCAGTCTATTGACACTTCATAATTAACTGTACCAGTATCAAAGAGTAGATAACTAATTACTTTTATACCTACACTATTTGGGATTCTGAGAAGAATCTTACTTATATTTTAGATTCCGATTATGAAAATATTTTTTTTCTTTTTCAGTTCTTCATATTTTTTATATCTTCGTTATTTGTTCTGGAACCATTATTTTCTGAGCCGTATTACTTATCTTGGTTGAATTCAAAGCGAAGAAACTATACGTTTGTTTTGTTTAACGTGAATAGAATAGAGTTTGTGAACATTGTATTATATTACTGAACGTGCGTGAATGAGATTTAGATATAAAAAAGAACTCAGTAACACAGAAATGTAAAGGTAACTGAACAGTTTCGAAATCGTAACCGAAAAAAAACTAAAAACACAATTGAAATACGCACAAGAATGCAGCAAACGCAAGATGGAAACGCAGAGAACGCAAAGAAGCAAACGCAGAATAAAAGCTCGGAGTTTTTGCGTTATTACACGATATTAATTCCGATAACCTTTAAGTGAAAAAGTACGAGAATAGAAATCGATACGTCAACAAAAACGGACTTGTTTGCTTTCACTGTTAAATGTGTTCAGCTAAAAATAACTCTAAGTCATTACTTTTGCTTTGCCGAGATTATGGCTCGTTTCCCATTTAATAGAACAAACATTTTCAGCAAATAACGAAAACCAACTTCAAGGTGAAAATGTACCCATATTTTTAAATGAAATAAAACTGATGGATAGTTCTTAATTTCGAAAAAAAATGACTTAGGGCCTATCCCGCCACTGGTTGATACAGGCTCAGATTGCTGACGTCACTGTAATACAACGTGTAAAAATATCGGATTTTGTTACTTTATCTGACAGTGACATTTTTAAGCTATCTGAGCCTTTATCAGCCAGTGGTGTGACAGGCCCTTAATGTCAGCCATTTCGTAAAAACACGTAGATAAATCTAATCATAAATAAAGTAATCAATGTACATTTATAACAAACAAGAACCTTCTTATTTTTAAATTCAGTTAAAATTCAGCTACATTCAAGAACATTTACTTTTTTCTGATTTATTCTAATAAAGTCTTTAACATTTAATATTTTCAATTATCAAGTCACACTAAGGTTGGATAAGTTTTACAAATACTGGCTTCCTTTTATTCACGGTTACTATAAGCGGACTATCCTAATAAACCCATTAGAAACGACTAAGTAATAATATAATTAATTTCAATTGATAGTAAAGTGAGCATTTACTGTGTCTAAACTTAGACTACTATTGATCGGCGTACCGTTCATGCCGGCGCTCATATTGGACCAATTAAACAGAACGCGGCATAGTTCAAAGCGAGCTTCTAATTTAACACTAGTCAAAAGAATTTCTCTAAGACTAAAATCGAAGGATTACATCATACAGTTAGCGTTGCTAGCTGATCTAAGCTAGGTCTAGACCATCTAGATGGTGATTTTTCCATCCTTTAGGAGGAGGTGCAGCTGTTTTGTTTGCTTGTTCTGTATGAATCTATAAAAATAAAGCCCACTATACACCTTCCATTTAAACGCACGGTTAACTGAACAGTACAATTTTAAAATTTAAACTGAAGTGTTTTGGAAAATTTTAACTGGCAATTAAAGTACAGTTCTCAGTTTTACATTCACACGTTTTAACTGTACAGTTCGACTGTTCTGTGTGTAGCCGGCTTAAGGGAAAAATTACCATAACTTAGCTAATTAAGATAAGAAATAATTGAGTTATAACAATTTATTAGTGCATAGGAAATGTCGATACAATATTATTTCGTAATTTACAACGTAATGTAGACTCGATGACCAAACAACGCCGGTAACAAAGACCCGATTCGACCACAAGTTTGCGGTCAGCGGGACAATACGAATGAACGTCACTGTAAATATCAGCTAACGGATTAGTTGGAAATAGTTTTAAATTAAAGATAAATGTTAGAAAAATCCTTAAAAATAGGAACTTCTAGAACATTAGATTACTTCTTACTTATATTGTAAATGCGATAGTTTACATGGATGGATGTTTGTTAGAGTTTGTAGTCTAAATGGCTGAACGGATCTAGATGCAATTTGGCATAGATGCTACTTACTTTTGTTTTTTTTACACCACGTAAACGGAGTCGCGGTCGAAAGCTAGTATAAAATATTTAGTTGATATGAATAACAAATCGTTTGACGAAATATTTTGGAAAATACAAAATCAAGCGTCAAAGGTATTGACAAAGCTAGTGCCTGAAATATCATACGATATTTGTTGCTCAATTGTTATAGATAAAACCTATTCAAGTCTGATTAGCATGTAAATTAAGTTATCAAGCGATGAATAATTAATTCCGAGCTAGTGCATCGTATCGGACGAAGTGAATATGTCGCACATAGGGCTACCAACCTTTAATAAACAGACCAAAACTGGTAGCAAAAATAAAAATATACACTTGTCAACTTTTGACGTCTTAACATTTGACGAAAAAACAACACTAACTCCCATCTAGAAGCTAAGAGACTATAGACATCACAAGATGATGCCTACAGACAGTAAGAACCATGAAAAACCGAAGAATTCAGTAGTGCCAACCCTACGCCGACTCCGGTACGGTAATTCAACATTGATTAGAAGACGTTAGCACAATGAACCTCTTTAAATGAATTGTGTCTTGCCAGTTGTATTCATTTTGTTACAGTTAATTATAAAATACCATAAAGTCTGGAACTTGTGGATTAATGTTATTTGTGCGTTTCCACTGATATACCCTGACGGTAAAATATGTTCTCTCTAATTAATTGGAATAGGTCACATAAATCATTCAAAGATACACTATACTTTTAATAGCGTTAGATTTGATTAAACATTTGTTATTATGACTTTTCTTTTAAATATTCCATGCAAGCTAAAGTTAACCCATATTTAGACATACGTAAGTTAAACAAAAAGCTTAACACAATTACGTTTTAATTAAGTACAAATAGGAAATACCGTAGCGCTGATTGAGTTTGAACATACGATGTCCTACTTTCAGCTTAACGCTACCTGTAGAATCTCGTATACACGCGTTCCTAAAACATTTTTCAACTAAATTGTGTAACATTCGTGCTTATGGTGCTGTTAGTGTATTTGTCTGTGAAAACTTTTAATAAGCCTTAAAATAATCGCTAATATCCATGTTTGATAAAATACTAATAATGATATTTTTGTGGTATATGTTCGTTCGATGTTTGTGATATTAAAAGATAAATTATATTAAACATTTTGAGTATCGCACAATCGTTGTGCGATTGTCGATTGGTTCGCAGCCCATTCAACTGTTTAGCACAACTAAAAATCGAGTAGTGTGCGCACCTCTATAAGCTAATAGAAATCAAAACGGGACTAAACAGTTGTGCGATAGTTTAGTGAAAGGTGTGCGCACGCTCTAAATGTCAGCTTTTAATTGAATTTTAGTGTTATTTAATTAATTAACTTAATAATGTTATCAAAGAAGCTAAGCTATTCGTATCCATTGTCTATCAAAAGAACAATAGTTTCCTAACCTAATAATTCTTCATAAAAACAAGATATTCATGTATGTAATTTATTACTATTACTATTTTCGTGTTTAAATAATCAAGCATAACAATAACTTTGTTCATAAAGTTGGGGTGTTAAGTGACAACAGTCATATACTATAACAGCCAATAAAAAATTAGAGGCTTGTTTGTGACAAGTAAATTATTAAGCCCTGAAATGTATAGGGAATGAGAATATTTTTTTTAGATTGTAATCAATATGAAGATCTTGCTGCGATACTCAAAGACGTTAAATGACTACTTAAGCGACTGCTTGTGTAGATTGTTCGTACTAAGGAATACCCTAAGTGATCAATTAACGATATATTTTCGAAAGTTAATCACTATAAAGTAGAAATAACAGGAAGGAAATAATGTTTTCTTAATTTTGATCCCGTGAATTTATAAATTTAAGTAAAATGTTCCTCTTTCCCTTGCGTTTGTTAATTCTTGCAACAGAAAGCGTAAACATGAAATATTCAAATGTAATCTCCGAGCGGTTATGAAACTCAATTTGGGAGCATATTTCAACTATTACGTTAAAATTAACTGTAAAGTTAAAAGACGCGGTTTGATTAAAAAAAAATGATATAGTTTCTAACATTGTTTTATGAAAAAAATCGTCGTTATTTTTCTAAAAATTTACACGTATGTATTTGTTGTTTTATTAATAATTAAAAAAAAATCAAAAGCAAGTACCTTATGTGTTCTTCCAGAATATCCTCTATATCTATGCCAAATTTCATCGACATCCGTTCAG
>LD699455.1:1681754-1694920 GCA_003118335.3 Papilio memnon
CACGCTTTAGGCTATATATTTTCACGCCATTAAACTTAGAGGGTAAATATTTTGGATAAAAACCCTAATGTCAGAAAGAGATCATAAGTTGCTGCCAACATCAAAGAAGCAAGATTGCCATAGTAAGGTAACTGGTATTTTGATATTTGCAATTGAGAATTTGACAATAAAATTTTCATAATTTCATGCGGATAAGGCCGCACGGGAACAACTAGTTGTTTATAAAATGCGGATAACATAAATATTATGAAAAAAATATTTTTTGTTCACATTTGGAAAAAATTCAATTGCTCAAATGACAAAATCCTTGCCATTGGCTGAGAATTTAAGTAACCATGGCAACCTTGAATTGCTATTAGTTAGTAATTTTAGTCCCTTACTCAGAGTTATTTTACCAATCAGCCCCTAAGTTTAATAGCATGAAGCATTTCTCAAGTGTAGGGCGTTTTTACATAATTTAGAAATTAAATCGAAATGTACATAAAAATTTATTAATACAATAATTCTGTAATTTGGGAACCACTGGCACAACAATTACAGATTTGCAAAGATAACAATAAACTTACAAGTTAAACTTAACTGGAACTAAGTGATTTCACATTTGTGGCAGGAACTCGATTGGTGTGGCAAACTTGAAGTCTTCGGGGAACAATTTGGCAGCAAACGGATACATCAGCTTGTACGACTGTCGGATTGTTACATCAGCCACACCAGCGATATCTCCTATTTCTTTCTGGCTGCGCTTATCATCTGATGCCTGGAAATCAAACATTCATTCCTAAATAAAATGTGACATAAGGAAAATTTATAATTTTACATGTTAAAATATCCAAATTCATCAAAATCATTGCATTTTAAGCGAGTTACATATTAAAAGTAGATTACCATACAACTGAATTGATAGTTTATACAAATATTTCATAACTCACCTGTGACGCCATATAAATGGCAGCCGCAGCCACAGATATCGGACTACGCCCAGAGACAATATCCAATTCACCAGCTTTCCGAGCAATATGTGTAGCGGCACGTTGCACTGAATTCGGCAAACCAAGGTTCGAACAGAACCGAGACATGAAATCTGCAGTAGTGATAAGTTCCACTGAAGTCTCGAGTGCTTTGAGAATGAGTTTGAAACACCTTCCAATTTCTCTTTTACTTATTTTGCTGACTGCACAAATTTCTTTGAATGTACGCGGCACACCTTCCTGTCTACACGCAATGTAGAGACAGGCAGATGCGATAGCGTCGTTCGCTCTGCCTTTTAAATTTTTACCATCATGGACCTGTAAAACAAAAATGTTACATCATCACCTTATAATTAAATTGCTTTGACTTCACAGCTGTAAATTAAAAAAATAAATAAAATATAGCCTATGTTACTCACTGATAATATAGCTTTTTAATGTTGAAAGAATTTTTTAAATCGCCCCAGTATCTTTTGAGTTATATCAATACATACTAAGATACAAAAATATAATCTTTTCTCTTTATAATATTAGTAAAGATATAGATATATTAAAGTGTTACAAAATATCTTCTTAAAAAACCTTTGTTGTAATGAAAGAATTGTGTGCATCCCACAAGAAGGAGAAAATTAACTTTCTGTACGATCCATCCCCTGTATTTAAGGTAATTAAAGGTAAGCAAAGCAATTGTAGAAGATTATGGGCTGTGGTTTTGTCATTTCGTCAAATACAGGTGGATTCAATTTTAATGTTTTATCCTACACAAAATATTATGATTTAACTACATTTCTATTACCTGTTTAAACAAATTATTAGCTCTATCCACGATAGTTTTGGGCAGATTTATTCGGTCGGCCATTGTGTTTATTTCTCGGAATGCATTAATAAGTGCTCTGTCATTACTACTTATGTTTCTTCTGTTCTGATACTTCGACACACCAAAACTATCAAATGAAGCATCACCCCGACCAGGTCCTATGATGGTGGACAGATCACCACCGGAAAGCAAGGGGTTTTCAGGTCCACCAACACGAGACGGATCAACACCAGACTTCTCGTTGCTGAAAGTTCGCCATTCTGATCCCACATCTATAACCCTGGAAATATGTAATAAATCATAACATGGATTTTTGAAAAGATAGAAAAGATCCCCTTAATCCAGTGCCACCATTACAGATTTTCAATGGTAAAACAAAAAAGGTACATAAACAGCAAATTAATATTCTTGTTCTAATTCTAAATGAATTTTTCATACATTTATTGAATAAAACAACTTGCATTGACAGGAACAACTAGTTGATTTGAAATATTAAAAAGTACATAATAATTACCTGTCTCCTACTACAAGACCACACTCCGAACAGATCATATCACCAGCTCTATAATCCTCAATAAGTGGTGCGTCTGGGTGAGCATAGCACACCACTTTGTTAGCCTCCATTCTAAAGATACAAAAGAAAGTAATACACATACTGTACTCAATTATGAACCATATTTTTAAACAGTTCTAAGCCAACTATTTAGTCGCAAGCTAAGAAATCTGTGTATACATGTATATAGAAATTGTTTGTTCATTTAAAGGGACATTTACTTAATCGTGAAATAAATAAAAACAGAATTAAATATTAAAAACAAACCTCGACGTGCTCGCCATGATTGATTGTCAATTCGGAATGTCATAGACAATAGAGTCAAACGTTGAGTCGAGCACTATGGAAAATCACAGAGTAAAATATGCACAAACCATAAACAACGAAGTTTATACTCTATGGTATTAAAAGATTTACCAATTTCGATAATTTGCGAAAAATGTAAATAAAATTACTTCTTCAGTTGTGTGGGTATTTATCTACTTTACATTGACTCTTGGTTCGAGATTTCCCCAATAATATTTTGCTAAATATAATTTGCATGTATTTAGATTGATGATTGATGATTGCCTTATAAAGACAACTCCCCTCCCCTCGACTCGACAACTTAGTAACTTCATAATTGGGATAAAAGCGAAATCATATTGAGCTTCAATCTTGATAACAAATCCCTAAGTATCAGTAAAAATATAACAATCAAGCTAACGCAGCACAATTACGAGCTCTCAAGAACACTATAGTTTGTTTCGGGCGTCAAAAAAAAATACTAAGCCAATGTGACGCGAAATACATCAGATGAAATAATAATGAATTTTATACATTTAACCATGACGCATGACCTCTAAAATCTGTAGGGTTTTAATGTAATCGAGCGTACCTAACCTCGTATTGTGTAAAGTGTAAAGCATGAAGGCTCGAGTTGTCACCTTGGTAGCTTCGAATGCTGTAATTAATGAAACAGATGGTGTAATTAGGAGCGTGTATCGCAACAAACATTCACCAATGAGCCAACAATCGAACAATTATGGCTCAACTTGAACGCGCGGCAGAGACATTGACGGGCTCGTGCGCTCAGCATCTCGCATCTCGGCCAATGGGTCAATGCTTGCCATTGCTGCGCCTGCGCTCAGATTACCTTACCGCAACGTTGTATTAGATTACTCATTGTATTTTATTTAAAAAAAAATGTGAGACTATTAAAACTAAATATTTTATGTCACAATGATGTTATTAGTTATTTATTGCATTTTATACTCAGAACTCCTTTGACAAATTATTCCAATAGAGAAGCGCCTGATTACATTTAATTTCCCGTTATTCTTATTCCGGTTTTGAACTCATTTTTTCAATTGAAACATTGAAAACAATTTTGCAGGTGCTTTGAAATATTAAGATCAGAAATAATTCTTATGTTTTATATTGTCACTAGATGGCAGTATGGACGAAATTGAACAATAACCAACTACAATATTTGTACAACGCAATTTATTTTTGTAACATCGAAGTAAATACCATGTTATCGTCGGCACGGATGTTTGTAGGTAATTAAAATTCATATCACTTATCAGTGAGTAAAAATACATTATGGTTAACATTATGCTTGAAATAGAAAACCAAGAACGTTAATGACACATTTATTGTACAGTTAATACATTATAGTGAATAAACTGTAGCTTAAAATTTAAAATACGATGTTTGAAATTAAGTAATCCCAGCTTATGTAATATTTATAAAAGAGAGATTCCTCACATTGTCCTTATAGTTATAGTCCTTATAGCATAGGAAACGCGACGTAGTACGATGCATTTCTTCAATACAGTTCTTTTCCACTTGATGATACCTACCAAAGAGATCTTCTTGAATTAAGTTTGGTCACAATTCCATTCCTTGTCTACCTCTTTAACATAAAGCGTTAACATACACGCGTAATATTATGTAATTAAGATTGGTATATTGAAATGTAACGTAATGACGTCATTTCATAAGAAACCCGTCAAGGAAACCTTGCTACGAAAGGCATGCTGTAAGAACAGCAATACATCCAAGTGTTGAAACTCTTGCTCCGCTGCGCCTGCGCCAGCAATAGGTTATTTTATTGCAATGCAACTGTCGTTACTTTGTTTAGCTAATACACGACTTAGAAATAAAATTTGATCATAATGCTAAAAGTTTTTAGGCAAAATAGAATCCAATCAAACATTTGTCAATACACTATTTATTTCTTTATTCAAATTACATTCAAAATTTCTACAATTTGATAGATAATTACGAAACTTGTCGTTAATTATTAATTAGTAACATCTCATTATTCAAAAAGACTAAAATCCTTCCATTCCTAACACTAAAAACTGTACCAATCTCTAAATAATTATACTTTAAAAAGTAACTTGCCATATGGTGAGGTCTCAAATTGTCCCGTCTATATGGGCATGCAATGTTTGTCCGTTTAACGCCAGATCTATGTGCAGTACACTGGTTGCCCTTGGAGTAAACAGGTCAGCTTTTAACGTAGACAGGTTAACACAAATCAAACTAACTACGGCTGTTGCGCAGGTCAGTTTTAAAGGTTCTATATAAATTAAAGGTTCTAAATGAATTAACAATTGGCAAAAACAAAATCTAAATAAAACTCTTGTAACAATTTTCTTTACAATATCACCTGAAACAAGAATTCACCGATAAAGCCTGCAACAGTATAAGCTAATATATGTATTACTAGTTTTTTTTTAGTCTATGTTGTAAAAGTGGGGATTTTTGTCCTTGGAAAGACATGTCAATCCCATAGTGCTTCTCGAAATGTTTAAGAAACGAGCTGGCATAATCGTGCAGCCGCTTCGGATGCTGGCTCAGACAAAATTGACAAAATAATGCCTACATCGGTCGGGTTGAGCTTCATATCCCGTATTACTGTTGTTTCCCTCGACTTCGTCCGCGTAAAAATAAAAAAGTAAGTAGACTGAGTTCTTCCAGACTATCCTCTACATCGTTCAGCAGGTTAGGCTACAAACTCTAAAAAACATCCATCCATCTAAACTTTCGCATTTACAATATGAAAACAGCAAATGCTCGTGAATAATGTTTACATAGAAATGTTTTCCTTGCATAGAATAGAGCAATCAGCTGTTAAGAAAATAATTAATTGCGTTAATACAAAATGTCATAATCGTTGTAAATGTGAACACTACTAGTGACTTGAGAAATACTAAAGGTCATGGCAGGTCATTTTGAATTCAGTTTATAAAGGTGTTCACACATTAGAGTGTAACGATAATTACGGAATAGAAATAAAAATGAACACAAACCAATATTTTAATAATTTCGTAATGTGATTAATACCATTAAATATAAGTGAAATAAATAATTTTCATATTAAATGTAAAATATGATAGAACTATCGAAACAATTCTTTTTTTCTTTATAGCATAGCATAACAGAAACTCTGTGTTGGTCTTACATAGAATAGTATTGTAGCCTCAATTCGGAATTTACACGCATTACAACCCGCATTCAAGCTTAACCTATGCACCTTCTTTCAGTCACATTCAAACCCATTAAAGGGACACTTAACCAGTCCCTCAGTGTAGACATATCATGCTAAATGTACACTAAAGATCTCCCTTACTAAGGCGTACTAAGCGAGTAATTTAGTAGCAATACTCTCGTTATGTGATTTGTTATTCTGTTCGACTAAAATTCATTGTTAAACGTTTAATTACTTATTAGTCGTTACTCTACTAAATGCACCATATAAATGTTACCAGCTAAGTATTTAATTTGTATGTTATTAGTTGGTATGAGACCTAACTTTACGGTGAATGCTTTGTGAGTAAATACATAGATACAATGTGTACGGAAGCGTCACGTAGCACGTGAAGCATTTGCATATTGAATCGGTAGTTCACAGCTGATGATAACGAGTGATTCATTGCGACGGTCACACTGAACAGGTAACGGATATCGAAGCACCCGGAAGTTGTAACGAAACTTTAAAAAAAAAATATTCCGATTTGATTCATGAGTCATTATTCCAAAATTTTATGTTATCAGAGGAATAAATAATTACAGCGTTTCCCGTTACAGACCAATATCTACTCTTGGTTAATTCCAGAAGAGGAAACCAGCATAATCTATGATAGTCAATACTACCTAAATGAGTAACATAACTATTTTATTTTTTTAATGACAAAATTTAGTATGTTTCATTATGTCAGTCGCGGTTTATTTGTGACTTTCACCCGCGACTCTGTCCGCGTGAAATTAATAGAAACAAAAGTGAGTAGCCTATGTGTTTTTCCAGACTATCATCTACATCTATACCAAATTTCATCGAGATCCGTTCAGCCGTTTAGGCTACAAACTCCAACAAACATCCATCTATCCATCCATCCATCCATCCATCCATTTAAACTTTCGCATTTATAATATTAGTGAGAAGTAAGAAGTAAGAAGTAAGATTAGTGATGTGATTCATAAATTATTTTGCAAACGTCACGATATCATAATGACTTGCATACAATTATATGATAAAAAGAAAGTACAAAATAATTATAACATATCCTTTTATAAGGTGATAACTTGTTGATTTTAGCTTAAGATATTAAAAATGGAAAAAACTTGTATCACCCTATTCGGTTTATTTACATTTCTTAGTTCAAAGTTTTTTTTTTTGAAGTGCAAAAACATACTTCTATATAATTTCCTGATCACAGACATGGGAATCACCAGAGGGGAACTGAGAATCAAAAAAAATGTTAAGATATTAACTTTGAATAAGTCCATAATAATGGCAGCAAACATAGACCTAGTCAGTACATCGGCTTACGACGCGTATGATCACAGGGACTATGTGTTTTTTACAGGTGTTTTGACAGTGGAAGCTCGCAGATGAAGCATCACATTACAATATCTAAACCAATCATAAACGTCATAGACAAACTGTATAAAACGCAGCAAACTTATAAATACATCTTCATTTTAAATGGTACTTCCCCTGTTTAACAAGCGCAGTCACGCAACAGTGGTGCTGCTGTATGGTTCTTTACATGATTGTAAAAGATACCTCTACTTATAATAACAATTGCGTAAGATTTTGTAATTAACAATTTATTCTGTAAATCTAGAGGATTAAGATGTTACGACTAACAATCCTAATGCGGCAATTCACAGTCATAACACAAAATGTACAAAAAAGCCACCGTTAAATCCTTATATATACTTAATTTTTACAAAAAACAAGGAGTACAAAGGAGTATCGTATATAGGCAATGATACCCACCTACGAGTTATTGGCAAGGAAATTCTTTACAGAGAAATTATTATAGTTTCTTTTTTTTCCGTGACGTAAAAGTGGCGCTTGCGCGAATATTTTGTCGTACGTGTACATCTAAATAAACATTACTCTATGTAAAACCCAACCTTATCTACTATTATCAGGTAAATTTGTCTCATCATCCGATAAATTGAGTATTCTATGATTCATGTGTGAGTAACTAGACTTTTCCCTTAATTTGTACTTTTTGTACCATGAGTAATGCTTACAGTGACATGTGATTTATTGTTTAATTTTTTTTAAATATCCATTGCACATCAAGTCGGATAAAGATTATGACATAAAAAGTATAACATATGCCAATCTTTGCCTAATTTAATCTTTGAGCTGATATTTATTAAGAGAAGAAACATTCGTATACGTATACGAGATTTGTCATGGTTCGAAAAATAATTATATATAGTTCGAAAAATAATAATATTATATATAATATTATTATAGTTAATAACTACATACCTGGTAATTAGTGTTGTTCGCGCATATAGTTAACACAAATATTGTACATTTGAGTACGAATGACGTGATAATTCCGCCCGTTGGTTTTGTAATACAAATATATTTTGTTGACTATCTTTGTTTAAAATTAAAAATATAATGTCAATTGGTCTAATATTGTTAGACATAGATCATTTAGCAATATACGTCGTTTAAGTAACGCAATATTTCATAACGGTGAAATTTATAATAAGCAATCGAGTGGCAATGCAGCCTCAACCGCACTCAAGGTCCTAAATTGGTAATCAAACTTGGATCGCTCGCCAAATGTTGCGTACGGCTGCTGAAAAGAAAAAAAATTAAACAAAAAAAACAAATGTTTTGTCTATGCGCATCCGTCAAATTTGAATATGGAACGGAACGATTCACATATGAATTTGGCATAAAATTTAACGTTCCTTTGTCTTTTTTATAAAGTTAGGCAATTTTTATAAATACGATTTTAAAATTTCAATTATAATCTGAAATCGAGGTAACTAAAGCTTGCTTTTTATAATTAATTGCTTAAATATTTTTTTTGTCTAATGTTTAGTAAGACTTCAATTTTAGCACGAAATTTCTAAACTTTATTCTACCTAGTTTTAAGCCCAATTTAATATTAGTAGTTATCTTAGAGCCGCCGTAAATGCACTAAAATTAAATGTAACTATTTTGACGTTTGTAATTAAAGGGTAAACATTTAGTTGATGGTGAAATTACGTAACAACGAAATATCAAAGTCTATCAACGACTAATCATTTACTACTTCACAGTTTTCACAATGAAAGAACAAACAATTTATTTATACTGATTATTCTGACAAACCAGTAGGTAAGACCCTGAATTACATATTGTCATTTATTTTACCCGCGAAAGATTAAAAAAAAAATCATTTCCTTAATTCTAAAGATGGCGGATTTTGCGCGAAGACCGCCATCTTTTTTCGTACTTGTCATCACTGTAATATAAAATAAATTATCGATTTTTGGAAAGGGCAAGATGTTTTTATTTTAACTGCCTACTTAATACTAGAAACTTTAACTTTTGTTTTGATAAAGTAAACTAATCTCGAATCGAAAGCACTTCCAGTTTTCCTTGAGTATTTAGGTTGCACTTATATCGACGGCGAGTTGACCTTACTTCAGATGCGATAGTCAATGCACTGCAAAATTTTTGCAAACCATTACTATGCAACTGGGAGGTTGCCTAACACGGTTTGTAGGCATAGGTGTTTTGAAATAGGCATATTGGTATAGCTTTTTGTATCTTAAAGTATATTGATTCTTAAAATTTTATTGATGATGGAATTAGCATAATTACGATGAAAAAATATTTTAAAAGGAAAGAAGGCAATTCAACATGAGTGACAGAATAAGAGAGTTTGTGTAACAGATAAAGAGTTTCTCTAAAGAATACAATAATATAAAATTTCCATCAAAATTATTAATTATTTAGGTGTACTTTGCTCTGTGACTTCCTTTTTGCTCGTCAATATTTACCAAAACGATTCATATTTATTTTTTTAATTCCACGCGGACTGAGTCGCGGGCGACTGCTCGTGTAATAATAACGCCATTTATTTTACAGATAAACACTATGTATATAAAAAACGTAGTGCAATATAGTACTTAATATAAATTTTAACACCAGAACTAAGTAGTTAGTACCTGCCTAGTTAATTAAATTTAAAAATTTTGCTCGAGACCATGAATTCTACATACTAAAATCATTCTAAATTCGCATTTTAAATCTCTCAATGTCTGTAGATGATTGTTAAGTAGTTAAATATTTTCCGCAAACACTTTTTTGTGTACAAACAAATCAAACAAAAAAACACACAGTTGGTTTACGGAAAAAGTAAAACGCTCAAGGCCGGAAACACAACTTGAATACGAATCAACATTTAATTTGAATAAGAATACATTTAGTTGTGATTAACATTTCTTCCTAATGCTCAAAGTCTAATATTCAAAGACTACTGATGTGGGGGAAGGGGTTTATTACGTAACATAAATCAGGGCATATTCCTGCCATAGTAACATTCGCATTCGCACTGGCGATGTTTTAACGCGGCGTTGTTGTTGTTGAATGTTCCGTTCCCCTAGTGCTCAAAATGTAACACTAGGCGATAAAAAAGTGTAGCGTTTTAATTGCGAACAGCCATGTGAACAGATGTATCGATTTGTTCTATTTAGACGCTTTTTTAGCGCGTTAAAAAAGCGCCGGTAAGAATGAGGGCTCAAGCTAGATTTTGAAGAGTATTTCATTTGAATCGTATTCTTCCCTTGTCATTAGTACAGCGTAGTATTAATTATTAACTTTAAATACAGAACATAAAAAATCAAATAGACCCTAGAATTACGTTTGAAAGCGAACGATCGGGTCGGGTCTTTAGTTAGGGTTGACGCGCTTAATTTCGGTCACCCAACAACAAATTTATCTGTCGTTCGCTGCGTGACCATTAATTTAAAAACCATTACAACTATTGATTGGAACTGTTTCTGTGTAAATTAATTACGAGTATAAATTGAAATAGATTAATGGAACAGATTTATTGACGGTGATATCACCGTATATATGATAGTAAATTGTTGTGGATTTGTTGGACTAACATGAATTTTGAAACTTTTGAAACAATTCAGTAATATTTTGTACTTTAAGGCATTTAATAGACTTAGAGTGTAACATAAGAATTCAAGTCTAAAAATATTTCAACGCAATATTCAACGTATAAAACCGAAAGCCTAATGTTTGTATAATGTTGGACAATTTTTGGTGCAAAGTATTTTGCAAACCACAACTTGCAACAGTTGTGCATTTTCCCAAGAAAATACAGGCAGTAATTATAATTTTATACAATACGTTCTTCCTTATTGACAATATTCTACATGGGTTAGTCAAATCAGTAATCAAATAATTATTATTAAGACAATGACATGATGTGTTCGCACATCATGTCATGTTGAGTCGGAATCATAATGAATCAGGACAGCATCGGCATGAAGTTTGATTCATCGTATTCTGTTTTAGTTACATCATTGGGTAGCCAATCTGTATTAAGGGATTCAAACTTAATGCCAGCTCGTAGTTACCTGCAAACTCATGTCTACAAAGATGGGTTTTCATAAAGGAACGCACAAACGGACTCGGGTCCCGCATTCTTTTGGATTGTGTTCTGTGCGGTGTCTCGTGTTAAAAATTAGAGATGGCGTAAAGTTTGGATAGCACTAAACAAGAACGCTTGGTATGATCAATAAATGATACGTTTAAAGTAAGAAAATGGGTTATTATGTCAGCTTAGGACTGATGATGTCACGAATATGTCGCAAGATGATAAAGTGATATTTCTCTGTTCCAGAGGAATCCATTAGGAAATAGAACGTCACCGTGGGTGGTTTTTTATTAACGAAATTGACTAAAATAGTACATTTTCATAACGTAAGTCACTTAATTTTGACTTGGTATCTAAAGCGATATTTTTTATGATAATTTGTGATTATTTCTACAATAAATTACTTAATAAGAAAAATAGCCGTACCAACCAATAGTGAGTCGGGGGAAAAGTTTATACGTTTATCAACATTACATGAAAGATTTCAAATTCGATACGAATATAAAAAACCCAGGAAATCCCGAGGTCGAATAGAGATTAAGGAAAATAAGGAAGTACGATGAAATTATTCATGACCGCCAATGTTTGACGAATACCAAATAACTACATACATTATTTTTAAATTGTCATCCACGCATAGCATTAAGACGATGGAAAACTCTAAATAGGTGTTAAAGGAAGCAGTTAATATTATAAATTACATACCAATTAAAATAAATATAAACATTAAAAATCTGTAAACGTACAATAAAACATAAGAATCCAAAGATTAAAAGTCATTCATTGTTCATCTATGACAAATGATGTACAATTCTTTCTCCTAATATGTTGAGTCACGCTTCCTATTTAAAAAGGGTCACAATTGGACAAAATATTGTGCAATTATTGCACTTCGGTGTTACTCAAATGTGTACTAATAGGCAATAAAACAATAACTAGAACATTTTCTAACACGATTCTTAAGGGCCGACCTCGCGAACATTCTGCGACGCATTACAAATGACTCACGTATTCAAACATAGTTTAAACTCTTTATCTATGCTAATTGTATTTGACGATACCTAATGACTGACAAATTTCCAAATAAAATGTAACTATTTTCTATAACTTTAACCAGTCTAAGGGATCGTTTCACAATGTCCAAGACTTCATTTGTTTTTACATTTATTTGTAACTTATCCAGCAGTTTTTCTAGATAAGAAATAAATTATCTGACAGATAAAATTTCCTGTCAATATTTTTTGCGTTTCACAGATTATTTATGGGATTTTGGAACGTCTACTCTACTTACTTAGACAAATAACTTCCAAGTAGATTATTCAGAACTAGCTCGTACTTGAACACTAGAAACAGGCCCTATCATCATCATACTACGCTAACCTTTTGCTTCTCAATTTCTCCACCAATGGCGCTACTTTCAAACTTCCTCTAATATACACATTTTTAACTTTATCCATTCTTGTCACGCCCTAAGTGAAACAAAACACGGGATTTTCTATTGTGATTAAAGAGCTTTTTATAACGCTTTTACGATTATATCGGACACATAACATTTCATTTATAGAGTGTCAATATTAAATAATCTTGTGATAACCATGTGCTAAATGTTTTAATTCGATATTATCAAATACAATTTAAGCAAAAACGATCAGAAAGATATAAAATGAGTCATTAATATTATCATGAAACATGTCAATGATAAGATAGACTACATTGAAATTTTCTGTCTATCATCTGTAGAGACCACGTAAGATTGAATATTGTCAACGCCGCGACAAAGGGACCAAATCTATACTAATATAATAAAGCGTAAACACACACTTCTTTGTTGCCTAAGATGTTCAACAATTACAGCATATTTTTGAATAATTCTTTTTTTAATAAAAAGCCCTACACTTACGTCACGCTTTAGG
>LD699455.1:1698662-1736978 GCA_003118335.3 Papilio memnon
AATTGATAATTTGACAAATGTAAACAATAAAATAAAGTTTTTATAATTTCATGCGGATGAAGCCGCACGGGTACAGCTAGTCTACAGAATAATAGAAATCTTAATGATTATTTGTTGTTTACAATCAACGTACAGCACAAACTATGTGGTATGCCCAGTGGTTAAAATTGAGCGTTATAAAATCATCACACAGCCAGTTTCTTGTCATATTTCTGAGTACACACAGTAATTTCCTTATTACGTAGGTAAATACGTAGGTTAAAATCTAAGATCCTTATTGATTTATATATTTGAACTAAGGTTCCGGTATTGGTGACATTCTATTGCCATTATTATATTCCAAAATTGCCGGATGCCAAAAGAAGTATGTATTCTTAAACGATTAAGAATCAAATCAGTGTAATTTACGTATATGCTCATAATAATAAATTCTGTCATTTGCCTCATATTCTTCTCAAGATTGTCTAATCTGGACAATTCTACCTTTATTAACTCACAGTGCTTTATTAATTAAAAAAAAAATGTAATTTGATATTATTTCTTGTAATAATTAAAGGTAATTCCAGCAATGAATGAGAAATTAGATTACTAACTAGTCTAAATCGATAAATATACACGTAATCAACAATAATAACGTCATCATGATATCATACTTAATGCGTCATGACATCGAACGATGACGTAGCAATTGCGACCGCCGACATTTTATCAGAAAAATCCATGGCATTGCACAACGGTTTACTCGTTATTACCAATCAATCCTGTGTCGCTAAATTTTCCTTTCCCCGTGACGTAGAACCTTAGGAAACATCTTGCACAAGTAATCGGATACGGTTCATAACAGCAGCCTAGGTCGTGACGTAGAAATTTCTGGAGTCATATAACGCGATTCCCCAATCGTTATTTCGGTACGCTACGTTTGCGTATGAAATTAAAGACAAAACACTGTTACGGAGTAATAAATTGTGATATCTGAATAATTTAAGCAATCCAATGGAAAGTGATGCAGGAATAAAAAACAATAAATATGTGAACAACACGATTAATCTATTTCTCTCTGTCTTTGTTTGTATTTTCTTAAGAGACCGAGAAGGATGACTATATGTTTGTACGCAGATCCTTAGGCTCTGGTCTTCTGCTTTTATCTCTTTTCTTAATTATTGTGCAATCGTCTACTGCAACTGGTACAATCAAGCATTTGCGTTGCACAATCATTTTGACATGTTCAGACCTGATCTGACCTGACATGTCATATTTCTGGGTAAAGTACTGACACACACCTGAACAAATTGTGAAATAATTAAATGACTCGGTCACATCAGGCTTAGTCTAAGGACATTAGATGAGCCTACGTCATTTCTGCAAATTATTAATTATCTAGGTAAGCCGTAGTATAGAATATAAAATACCTACACATTCTGTTCTGTTTATAATTAAGTTTTCGATATTATCAGTGTTAATAAATTAAAAGTGACTTGATATTCTAGAACGTTCCATTAAAAATTCGTTTCGGATCAGTTAGTCACATTTTCAGGTTATCAGAGGACAGTCTACCAGCTTACATAACAATTTTCAACTGTAAAATATTGCGCAATAGAATTCAATATTGTTTAACGTAAAATGAATGGAGACACTTCATAGTCAGTTGTGTGAAAAACGTCCTGTGTGTTGGTTCGTCGTTATATTAGGACAAGAATATTTTTCAAAAAGGTAAAATTGGTAAGTGATATGTAAAAATATATCTAAATAATTCTATTTTGATTCATTCACTATAATTATCGCTTTAGTTTTATTAGATTAATTTCTTGAGCAATATTCTGTAAGGAAGTTCTGATATAAAATAACCTAAAACCATAGATTTATAACCTACTAGGTTTAGCCCGCGACTTCGTCCGGGATTAAAAAATTGTTCTTCCAGACTATGTTCTACCTGTGCCAAATTTAATTGAGATACGTTGAGCCGTTTGGAATATACGTGGTAACTAACATTCATCCATCCATTAGTATTTAAAATATTAGAATGAAGTATTATATTAGTATGAAGTGTTGTGTATACAAGTTAGACGTCTAATCGAGAGTTTATTTTTAAAATGCTATTAGAGTGCATGACGCAGTTACCTCAGTAAAAGGCCTCCTTAGGCTCCCTCCGTTTTCTGTTCCAGATTAGATATATTTTAATATTTATATCTATGCGTAAAACATAATAAGTTAATAGACGTATTAAGCATTTGGAATTGAATTGGTAATACTACTCAAAATTGCCCAAGTACATTAGACGAATTGCAATTTATTGCAAAATGTTTTTTTTTCACATTCACATTAAGTAAATCTGTTTTCATAATATTCAGTAACAGTTATTTTCTAATTGGTTAATAATTGATTTTAAAGTTACATATTTCATTAAAAGATTTGCAAAAATTAACATTTTAACGGCCGGCTAAAATTGCCTTTTGATGTACGCCCGCCCCACACGGTCAATTGGATTAAGAAAAATTATTTTGTTGTTATATTGAAATTCTACTTTCTTCATTTCACCTCATTTAAATCAATCTACTTAGTTATGCCTGTGAAGACAATAGGTTCCTCCTGATTGTCATTCTCAGTCCAGAATTAGAACCTGATAGTTAGGTAGCCGATAAGGTCCGGACAGACTGATAGTGATAGCATTTTTATTATAGTTTATACGAAAAGTAGCTTAAAAATAAAAATAGTAATATATTCTCGACATAAAATATTTTCACAATTTAAATAAAATTATTACATTTTAGTTAAATGCAATGCAATTACCCGTTTCTGTTGTTAAATTTATTGTTGTGAAAAATATTGAAACAACACATTTGACATCATTGCATTGCCAAACGTAAATGAATGGTCTGTTTCTTTCCCTTTCCAAAGCTAGTTTAACACGTATGATAGAAAGAGACAGGCCGCGGTTAGTTGTTTCGACTGCAAACCGCATGGCGTATGGTCGCGTACTACGCAAGCCGACGGTGTGTCGACATTGGACGTTGGCTCGGTCGCCGCCGGCGCGAGGCTCAGGCCGAATCCTCCGAATGCCCGCGTCACCTCGTCACGCTACTCTCAGTCAGTCTCGCAATGGCGTTAGTCAGAGTCGGTCGTGTGTTCGTTTAGTTTTAACAATAACCCGAGCGGACACCGGCCCAAAATATTGGCCTGTCTAAACTTGCTCGAATTACTACGGAAACAAATCCTGTAATTCAACAAGAATTAAAGCGATATTCGCCGCCACGGACAGTCAAATTTTGGTACGATATCCACTCAGGACGTTTCATTTCAAGGTTCGTACTATATTTGTGGGTATTTTAATAATTTACTCATAATAAACGTCCACCAATTTTACGATTGTAGCTTTTTTGTTTTCACTGTGTTCGTATTTTAAATATTCTTCATTTTGTTACAGATCATGTTCATCACATCATAGTTCCTCTTCGTTTTAAGTGTTTGTTTGTGCGTGTTTTGTGAACGTTTAGTGTATCGTGACAGTGAACAGTGTTGTGTGTTGTGATGGATCCCGGATCGCCTACGTTGCTGTGGCCATTGCGCTTGAGCAAGCCAGCGGTGACCGTGCCGGTTACTTCTGGGGAGCACAGCAAGGCTGAGGAGAGGGCGCAGTCCCCAAGCTTGGTGGAGCGGCTCTCGGCGGCGCCTTCGCCCTCGAGTCCCTCGCCCACCAGCCCTGCACCGCTCCAACATCAGTTCCAAGCGGCTCTAGTGGCCGAGAAATATCTTTTGTTGGAACAAGTGGAGGGCTCCTCGCTTTGTCGATGTGTGGACGTGCGCACGCAGGAGGAATATGTTTGTAAAGTAAGTTCTCACACTCATATAAACTTACGACACAAATATTCACCATTTCAACTAAAAACGGAATAGTTAGGTAAAACTTGACTCTCTTTCACCAGTCTTAGTAATACTAAATACTGACATACGAGTATACGTGCAAATCTTGAATCATGGTATTATTCACACCTGTCATTTTTAAGTCTTTACTCATTGTCCAAAACAGCGATCTGTCATCGCATTGTCGACATGACTGGGATACATAACGGCTCGTGTCGAAATTGTGCCGGCTTACAACAGACTTGCGCAGTTTTGTTTGATTGATACAGTGTGTAATCTCTTGTCTTCGTTCGACCTTACGGACCCAATTTTTAAGTAGCCAATTAGAGACACTACACAGATATTGCTAAATCGTACGTAACTTGTAAAATAATTCAATGTCAAAAAGCTAGGATAGATATTGTGTGTGTAGCTTGTTTTAATCTTAAAATCAACGTAAAATAGGTGTTATTGTAAAATACATTAGGGTTTACAATATCCTCAATATCTTCAATAATTAAATTAAACTTTTGTTCGTGATATCCTGTTATAAGTTAACTGTATAAAGTGACGTTAAACCTTTATAGCTTGGTAGTTAAGTGATCAACTTTCTGATGTGAGGGGTTCAAGTTTAAAATCGTGGAACAAAATCTTGTTAGTTAATTTTGTTGAAATAGATTTAAGAAAATCCACAATTATGTGCCAGTATTTATTTTATAAACGATCTCATAGATAAAATAACACATTGACATTTAAAAAAAATATTTGTATTAAAATAAATAGATTAACATCTGTTCTGATATGTCCAGTCCATTCCAATATTAATAATTATAAATGATAAAGTTGTTGCCGTAGTTCACTTCACGCTAACTTAAACATCCGGCAAATCTGGAAGGGTTCGTTTTATCCCACGGGATTGAGACCCCATGGAGAGATAAGCCCAGTTGTGTATAATGAGCCCACATACCGTCAACCTTTGCTTGCGAATTAAGCATTAATTTAAAAAGATTTATTTTATCTGTGGGAATATGAATACAGATTAATCTAAAATACAGGAATTTTTCATGATTTTTTTTTTCAATATCTGTTGATGTAATAATCTGTATTGCATGTGACATTGACAGATGTCAACATGACATTTTTCTTTTGTTTTTTTTTATTCGCGTGCATTGTTAAAAGCGTCAGTGTTTTAACATCGTTGTCATAGTTAATATGTCATGGCCCCGCGCTACTTGAACGCACTTGTAGGCCACCGATTCATCGTCTTTTTTACAATGTCATGTATCGATTTCGCAATTGCTTAACAATTAACGGTTATTTTACACCTAATAATTATATTTAGAGCAGTTAATATGTGGTGATAATAATAATTTGTTTACATAATAGATAGATTCCTAGTTAGATAAAAAGCAACGCGATGTTTTTATTTAACGTTTACTATGAATGTAATTAAAGTGTTTCGCTGTGATTAATAACGCCGAGTAATGCTACATTTATAAAATTCTTCTTAATTAAAATTAAAAGGAAGATGAAGCAAAAAATTACTCAGTTTACCAAATAAATATTTCCGCGTCATGTGAATCATGAATTGAACTTACTTGTACATTAGCTATCGTTATTTCAAACATCCTCACTAGTTTAGGTAGGTTATGATTTTAGGCAATACAGGATATTTAGTTCCAGTGCTAACAAAGGCCCATACAGGTATTGTCAAGGCACAAAGTAGACACTTCCCTCGTGAGAACCTGGCAAGGTTAAATGTGGCAACGATATCGTTGCTAAACGCTCAGTGTATTTACAACACCGCGTTGCCGACACGAGCGGCTACATTCGTATTGCCTTATACCACATGTGTACAAGCACCAGCCTGCGCAATTTGCTCTCTTTCGATACATTCATCATCGCTGTGCACTCTCCATACAATGTCAAACTGCAGTTAAACGCACGATTGACTTTTAAATTGATCGTCACACGTGGATCTATTCGTGCCCGCCGAAAATAAGCATGACCTTCTCATTGACATTGTGAAATAGACATGATAACGCACCGATCGCCGAATGTCACACCGAGGCTAGCGGGCCCCCTCCTAACGTGTCCCCTCTACTAAACAACCGACCGAACAAGAACACAACATTGTTTTGATTACATTGCTCGTTCGGTTCTATAACTTGTTTTGAATTGCTATGATCAAGTGGTAATGGATTGTGAATTTGCGATAGAGATATTTGAATGTTAAAATATTGTCAATATCGTAATGAATGTACTAACAATCGAAACTTGCACGGTTAATCTGGGATTGTGGCATTGCTTGGTGAACGGTGCCTCGCACACTCGAATGTTGAAAACAATATGTTGACTAACTATGCGTTGTCGCATATATTATACTAAACGGATTCAAAGTATATTTCTTCATTAAATTACAGTTTGTTTAAAAAAAAACTTAATCTAAGTTACTATTAAAAAAATAATTCAACGTCAAATCTCAGAAAATTTGCTTAAATCGTCTTTGGTTTCTAAGAATACAACATAATATTTTTGATGTAGAAATTTTATTGGGTGAATCCTTTTTCGAGGTAAACATTTCGCAACAAGGCGTTTAAATATTGATAACAGTCAGTATGTAGGTTAGCTGCCGTAGAACGCATTCGTGGCCAAATATTATCAAGTACACAGCAAACGTTGCGAATTCTTATCGTTTTATTTTACGCAAACACTCACAAATGGGTCATGATTTATTTTAGTACGTTGGTACTTTAAAATGTTATGCATATAAATTCCCCGTGGATAGCTCTGAAGGTCTACGCTAAAATAACCCACTCTTATTTATAGGTTAAAAAAGTAATTCCATAATGCACGCGATATGATTCATCATGCGCCAGTTGGAAAATCGGATTTCAAATTCGAGGCAAATGTCGTTGACATTTCGTGCTCGTTCGGAAATACACCGGTGCTGGCTACTCCAGATAGCTTTATAAAAAAATACTATATTCAGCCAGTGCTCATTTTTTTTATTTAAAAAATGTTGCTACTAAATATTGTAGATATTAAATGGCAAATGTATTTTGAAAAATTGAAAATTATCGTAACATTAATTTGTTCTATAAGACTAGAAATTGAAAACACGCTTATCTTTGAATACATTTGCATAACAAATACCTGTTATACAATACTAAACATAAATATAACCGTGGAATTACACTGCCGATACACTTGTACAAAAACATTCTAGTCAGTCTCATTCACCTTGAAAAAAATCCCAATATAAAACAATATGTTTATGCACAAGTGCTACAGCAATAAAAACTCACGCGAAATATAAACTGTTTCAATTTATCAGATATAACGTTCGTACTTATCTTTGCATTGTCTCAAAAGTCCTCGTCCAAACAAAGAGAATTTTTGTTCTCACAGTATTTATTCCATTTTATCAATCACGTGGTAACATATTTAAATGAAATATTTATTTATAACGAGATATTGTTACATCTATTCTCATAAATACTCTTTGTTTATACAAATATTTTAACTTTCCTTAACTACCACGTATAGTTGAATCGTCAACAGAGCTCTATTTAGCGATAATTGAAGTTTCGTTATACGCATTAGATCCAGCCCTTTCAAAATTTAGCTTTGAAATACGGAGTTTATTTCAAAGAGGGTTACATTCATTCAAGTTTCTTTGAAACGCTGGAACAAATTTGACTAACGATATTTTCTAAATAGATTTAATATTTGAATGACCGACATCTGCGAATTACTAGTTTTGATATTATTAGTATATATAATACTTATTTCGCATTTAATGTAACTATTATATATAAAAACCTTAGGTATATATAATAACAGAATTATTATAATATCCACATCATTAGCAAATCATAGTTGTTTTAAACTGTAGGATTGCAACTAACTTGTACCGCTTTGTAGGTGGTGTCCCGCGACTGTAGCAGTTTGCTGCAAGCGCATTACCGGCTGGACGGGCACCCGCACGTCAATCCCATACACGAGGTCCTAGTCGGTGACAAGAGGGTCTACCTCATCTTCCCAAGATCTCACTCAGATCTCCACTCGTATGTGCGCGCGCGCAAGAGGCTACGAGAACACGAGGCACGCAGGCTCTTCAGACAAATGGCAGAAACAGTAGCCGCTTGCCACGAACAAGGAATCGTACTAAGAGACCTCAAGCTTAGAAAGTTCGTGTTTGCTGATCCCCAAAGGTAAGTCTATTTAAGGTCAACTTTCACTTATTAAACTTTATTATGTTTAGCTATTTATTCGATGTTCGCCGATTGGCGTGTGCTAAATTTTGCCAGTGAAATAACTGACGCAACGGTCCTGCAGCGATATCTCCCGCTCGCAACGCGCCTAGCCTCGGCCCCAGATCTATGCCTCGATTAAGTAACTTACGAGGGAAACTGAGTTGCGCGATTTTCGATTGCGGACGCACGCTCGCTCCGTGTACACATAATGCACGTACTAACATAAACTTCAATGGAAACTAAATTAACTTATTGTTACATAACCGATACATCCAATAGGAGACTTCCTTTGTTTTTATCTGCGCCCACGCGGATATATCGTGAGAATTAGTTCTAAAGTGCCCATAAAAATGTCGGAAGGCGCAGCGGAAACGTTTCTTGTCTTAAGTAGCGCGTCATTTCCTTTGTTTTTTGATAACGCCACGTACGACTTCGATAAAGTTATCGAAGGAATATATTATTCCAATTTACTTGTGCTGATAACCGCTTGTTAGCGGAGGCGGACCGGCGCCGCGCCGCGTGTCGTTCACCAATTTGCTACCTAACTCATCTTAAAACGCAAGTTTAATTAAAGTCTCAATTAAAAGTAATAAACTACATTGCAATAATAAAGTGTAAATATCGTATCTGTAAACAGTAACACATTTATAATAATGTAATATAGAATTACGTACTCGATGCAAAGTAAACGTTGAATGCAATAGGACAATCGCGCACAGCGTTGCCCAACGGTTATTAATTACAGGCGGTAGGTGCCGGCGGATTTTCGAACTTTTGTAACGTTATCTGGCCTCCATTGTTGCAAATATCTCCGGCAATGCTACGGCTCAAGGCGAGCGGTGTCATTGCTGCGCTGCAATCGGGTCAAGGGTGTGTTGCGCCCGCGACGCGCCCGCGTCGAGCCCGTCTCGACTGCCCACCCCTTTTACATTATGCGGGTACCTGCCACCCTTATACGATCAGGTGATTCGAGAAAGTTATTTAACGACGCACGCACCCTTTTATTCGTGGCTTAACGATAAAATACCTTAATTTTTTACAACTACATCGTTCACCTGTCCCGCATACCAACCCTTTCGATTGTTTATTCTTTTTTATATTTTTTTCTTAAGGTACATAATTATGTGTATTGTGCTACTGAATACGAAATTAATTAAATACTGGCCACGTATATCGTTCTAAATTGGATCGTATATAAATTCGGTCGTCGTCCTCCGTTCCGGGCGACGGCCCATCGTGTATTCCACTCTCCTTGGATAACCCGACGAGACAATTTTCGTTACGCCCCCGCGAACAGGGTTTTGACCGAAATACTATCTATACGACCTTTGTGGATGCTCGTCCCTCGTGACATTTGTCGTTCGAATTTCAAAAAAAGCCTTTGACTGGAATGCAGATATGAAATTCGAGGAGATTAACGAACGAAAGCCAGACGGACGATTGTAGTAAATTCGCGAAACAGTATTAACTCGTTTCGCTTTTGAGAGGACGGACAGAGGGGGGAAAGGTAAATTTTAATACCCCCCAGAGCGAGCGGTGCGTCATCAAAGCGAACGTTGTCAAAAGCTTAGGTTCGCGAGGCGGAACGGGAAACGTAAAAACTTCTGCTTCCACCCTTTACGTAACAGCGCGGCCGCAAAGGCGAGACTTGAGGAAGCCTTTTTGAAGTTACAGCTCAAAGCCGGAATGCTTTACATTTGGTTATTACATGGACCGCAGACTCAAAGAAACACTTGCTCGAGTATCACATAACATCGTCATAATTACGTACATATTTTCTTAAAACAAGCCGTGAATAATAATTTCAAAGATCAGTTCCATTAAATTAAAATAAATCTTGATTACTTTTGATTTAGACTATTAGATTGACAATTACAGTCCAATTAGTCATAGCGATAATTAGACTAGATCATACGAAAAATAGTTACAAAGAGCGCTTGAAAGAACTAGACATTTAATAAAAAGGCATTGGCGTGAGTAATTGTTTAATACGTTACACGAGTAACTATTGTACTTCTCTATCCCACGATTATAACGATTAGGCGCACGCGTCGACTGCCGCGAAATCCATGTCAAGTACAAAACGGCTGAAATTAATCGAAAACGTCAGATTCTCACCGACAAGGTTCGACTTAAATAACACGTTAGACGTTCCTTCGTGAGACGACCATTTTTTATACGTCATTAGCACATTTTTGGCGTTCAGGTAGGGAAGTCTGGCAACTTTCCCATAATACCAAAATGGCGGACGGTCGGATTCGAACGGTCAGTTAAAACAGGCAGCTGACCTCTAATTTATTCTAATTATATATACGACCAGCTGTTGGACATCGTGAGAATAGACGCTTAAGGTGCACTAGCAAGTGTCCCCCGCCCTTGGACATTTCTCACGTCTTCACAAAGATCCCCCCGATTATAAATTCGAGTAGCCCATCGCACCGCGCCGCGCCGCGCCCGTCTCAAAGGTAAATACAAACATTAATATTGATTTCGCGATCTCTTTGACTCTTTGAAGCGGATTTTCTTAACACTTGTACGTAGTTTTTTCGTTCCGAGAGAGAATTTTAATTTTTTTATTAACTTCAAAGTTTAACCCTTTGATATGAAAATTGCAGTGTAGATTAATATTCTATGTTTTATATTATTTTATGTTCTCACGACCATGTTACATTAGTGGGTGGAGGTTGTAGAATACGAGTACACATAAACTAATCGAGTTGGACGTTATTCAGTCCTGGCACTAAAAACTAGTCCTTTTATGGTCAAAATAGCAGGTACCTCGGGGATCCAGAGATAATCATATGTCACACAGAATCCTTACACGTTGTACAATGAATTCGGTTCGTTCCCGGAATATCTTTTTAGACACAAACTAAAACGATTTGTGTCGACACTTTCACGAAAGCCGGATGTTTCCTTATAAACTCACCTTTGTTCTCATTTACAAACCTAGTTATTGTAGCAGACAGGATATAGACGAACGGAAACGCACGTGACGAAAGTCGCTTTTGTAAGACGCCATTTAAAATTGTAATATAGTTAAAGTTTCATGAATGAATCCAGAGATGATAGATTCTATCTCGTCCCAGACGGAGCGGTGCCGCTGCCGGAGCGACGTACCTATGCCCAAAGACACGGCTTTTTGTAATTTCAGGTAAAAATTGTCCCCAGCGTATTGTCTGCTCTCATCCCGCCTGCGCACCAAAATAATTACGCCGCGGCGAATGCTCCCAGGTAACAAAATAAACTAGATTTTTTTGCGTACAACGTAAGCCGGGTAGCTCGACGATCTTATTGAACGACGACACTTTGTTTATGCAACGAATACAAGGCGCACTGTTGCATGGCTTCAAAGCATTCATTGACTTCTATAATCTAATGTGAGTATATTTCACATGTGAATCAGTCCTCTCGATGTGAAAGTATTTGGTCGTCTGCGGCGCTAACGGGACAGGGTATTTATGATCTGCGTGAGCTGGCACTCGCCGGCGGATGTGCCAAATCTGTCCGCGATGAGACGGCAGACGCCTCGCCGCGCCGCATACCGGCCCGGCCACCGCTTCCTCGCGCGCCCGCCTCGCGCCCTCTGGCGACCGCCTCGCATTCTTTCTACATGCAAATTTGTGAGCGCCTCCTGACCGCCCCAAGCTGCGCTCGCCGTGAGCTACCCGCACCCGCACCCGCACCCGCACCCGCGTCCACGTTTACCTGCGTCCGCCCAACGTTTTGGAACTCGTGAAAGATTCGTGGTGCAAGCCATTACGACGACGCATTTGCATAATACCGGCCGCCCAGCGAGCCATTCGTGCGTCTCTCTCGGTTTCGACAGTTGTATAACTGCGTCGATCCACTTGAGTTATTGTCATTGTGTAATGAAAACGTTCAATTGCGACTCAAAGCGAAGTTCATCCGAAGAGATACTTCATACTCGGGAAGGTGTTAGTATGTGGTTGCTCGGGCGTGCCGGATGCGTGGCGTTTCGGGCGCGTCCGGCGCGGCCTCGCGCGCGCTGCGGAGGTCGCGTAACCGTGCCAATGTCGCGCCCCAGCCGCCTCCGTCCGTGCGGAACCGCCGCCCAACACGCTTCTATATACATACACAAACATCGAATCATCCGACGCCTCCGCTCGCCGTGAAACAACCAGGAATGCTTTCGTCTTCGCCTATCTTTGCCTCTTCCCAGATCTGTAAATAAAGTCGGACGAGGACGATTGGAGCCAGAAAAAAGGATTTCACAACGAGAGTGCGCCGGGCGGCGAGTTTTTGTCGCATCGGAACCGCGCAGATCCGGCCGATCTATTTCATATTTTTTTCTTTCCATTTCCGGCGCCTTACAATAGCCGGTTGCGATCGACAATTAGTTTTGTTCGGCGGCGGGTGCGCGGCTGAGAAAATGCACGACTTGCTATTAAATCGATCGGGTTGCGTAAAACAAAGGTCTGCGAAACCTTGTGCAAGCGCCTGCGCCCGCGCGGCCGACATATCTGCAGATTTGCGTAACGCGCACTTATCCGATACGCCGGCCGTGCGTTGTGACACGCTCCATGCCGACATCTGTTACACTCTGTTCCCAATCCTTGTAAATGCTAATTTACCACCATGAATTTCCTATCCAAATCAAATTCTAATGTTCATAGAATAGCGCTAACGATTAGACATTTTCGCTTTTGAATAAGCGTTGGAATTACCACTGTCGTATACAAATAATGATTTGTTGCCTAAGGACCTTTACTAAATTATCGTGCCTGGGCGCCGACTGGAAATGTAGCGACAATGCTGTTTCGACATTAATAAATTGCAGACTGATTAACCAATGCCTACAATTATTTAACTGTCGTCCATATCACGCTTAGCTTCTTTGAGCAGCTGGAGATCTTGACGTGCCGCAATTATTAGGTTTAGTTTAGAATTTGTTCATTTCATATAGTGTAAGATTAACTGCGGTCAAAATGTCGGTCATGTGGTGACGTTACGTTACAATGCTGTGTTAACGAAGGTGGTAACGGTGTCGCATCATGATATCACCGGCTGGTTGAGTCAGCGCGTCGTGACTCGGAGCCAGTGAGCCGGGCGCGCGGCTTGAACCGACGTAACCCCGGCCGTGCCCCGGGAGTGCACTGTACACCTCGTCGCAAAAACTGGCCGTCGGGGGGATGAATTCATACAAGAAAACGAGCACGCGCCAATAGTTAAACACGCCCCTGTAATCGCAGCTTTAAGATGTCAAAGTTACACAAGAGCGCTGTACGGGAACGAAACAATATGGCTGGCAGATTATAAAAAATAGATTAAAAACTTGTTTTAAGTTAGACCTCCTTAAGGGCTTCGATGTGAATAATAATCCTGGTTATAATGTAGAATAATCAGTGCTTAATTGTTTTGCATGAGCGATCACAGGGAACGAAAACGAAATAAAAAAAGCAAAGGGATCGTGGCAGACACGCGACCGAACCGACGCCAGCATTTCATTATTTAGCTCGCTATGATTTTAGCTTGGCAACGAGCGAAACGCGAGCCGGCCGAGGCTTTTGTTTTTCGCTTGCGCTCAGTTTTATCGCTGTAAACCTGCCGGGGGCATCGCTCACGACGTTTGGTCGCGACTCGGATGTGCAGCGCGGGGTCGTTGCCCGCCAAAACGGACACGGGCGATAACAGACCTTTTGTTAACATTACAAAACGCTCCTTAACCAATACGGGCTTCCGATAATCCAACCAATTAACATTTTCTATACCTTCGGCTGTCCGTTCCGTGTATCATCGTCGATTCATAATTGTGTATATTTCGTGTGGCTCGTGTTCCGCTTCCTCGTTGCCGCGTGAACTTCATATGAATTACAGATTCATTGAATTTAAAACAACCATACGCTGTTCCGGTGTTATCGCACAACAATGGCCGTGTATGTGTGCGTACCTCGCCAGTTGCTAGGGCGTTTAACCAAATAACTATAGAACGAGCCGTTCGTAAACTCGGTACAATACAAAATAAATTATTAGAATTTTACTGCACTGTTTGCCGTATAAATCCTATAAAAACAACTTGCCAATGAAAAAATTGTAGCTATCAAAATTAAAAAAAAATGGTCTAAAGGCCTCCGAATCTTTTAAAAACAGTAGAGTCATATACATGACTATGACATGCGTTACTAATCTCACTTGGTAACAATGTAGTGATGAATCAGGCTTGACAAATTTACCCGGGGAAAGTTGACGGGTGAGTGCGTTCTATGACGTCACCGATAAGCACAACAGCCCGGAGGGTGTCAGGGAGGGTGCGGGATGAATCATCGAACCTATTAGGTCAATCCCCTCAAAGCTATATATAATACAGCCGAAAATACACTCGTTGCTCTTAAATACTCCCCTTCAACAGAGGGGAATGTTCTAGATATACTTTTACCACAAATAACTTATTAAAACCAATACTGTCTTATCTATGTTATTTAATTTTTACTCTGTGTGTTTTTACACTTTAGTTTTTAAGCAAAAATCAACCATTTTTTATCAACCCGCTTATCGTTTTTAATGTCTCACGAAGTAACAAAAAATGATAATGCGTAATTACGAGAAAATAAGGCGTAAATTACAATCACGTATTTTACATATAGCAATTCAATAAGCATAAGGAAAACGACGCTCAAACATCATTATTTACCATCGAAATTCTCAAATGAATTACCCAGTAAAAGTACAGCCATTTGTATTGTAGGAGCAAAATTATATATCTTTTTAAAAACATCAAAACGGAGAAGAGCAATCGCTACTGATGTAAAACCATAAATCTCAACGCTGGCCGCATCTTGCGAACGTGCTTTTTTTGTCTTTTTTTAAAACAGGGAGTTCACTACCTCCAAGCCGTATGTATAAATCAAAAAGTACATTACGCGGTCGACAAATCGTTTTATATTTTTAATCTGTAGGCAATGAATTGTGAGCGAAGCGTGCATTGCGTATATGATCCGAATTAGTAAGGTAACCGCAGACGGAGGCGTAAGCAATTTCGCCCGTTCTTACCTCGAGGTGAATAATTCCAACGTCCCACCCACGGCAGTTTGATGCGCAAAACAACAGCGAAGGCGGCATCCGTGGATAAAGTCCACTTTGGGAAAATCTTCGCAAACACCAAGGGATTCGCCTACGCGAATTGTCTTACGTCATAAAGGTGCCCTTAACCTTATAGCGAATATTCCAACCTGCGAGTGTTTGTTTAGAGTATAAAACAAAACACGATGACGCTTGACGTCATTGAATGATATGATTTAAATGAACTCATGTAGGAGTGTTAAAAAAATAAACAAATTCGTATGCTGATATTCTAATGAGGTCGTTTTAATTCACACAGCTGACATCAGACCTGAAGTCAATGACACAACTTTAAAATCCTGTATCGATGTGAGTCACAGCATCCATCCTCAGGTGAACGTCCCTATTCGTGCCTTTGAGCAAAGGCAACTCCAGATTTAGACGCAAATGTAACTGACGTAAGAGTTAAAATTAAATTCTGTAATTCAAGATCATTCTCTAGACGATAATAAGGAAAATAAAACGAGGTTAATGTGAAATGCATGGACGTTATCAAAACGTACAACGTTATTAATACTTAAATGATTTATTAAACGCTATTTCCCTGTGCGTGTTTATCTTCGGTCGCGAGCGTCTGCCAAAAATAAAAAAAAAACACCTCGACCGGTTTGCAACCGGCCAGAATTACGATTAACCCTCAATCTGAGATGATGCGTGTGCCACTAAAAATAACTGACGTCCGACTACCGCGCTTACCTTTTTGAATTTGGAAATTAAAAAAAATATGGCAAAGAATAATTAGGGATAGAATGTTTAGATCGTATATACATTTTAAAGATGATTTATTTCAAAAATATTAAACTTCAAAACAGGAAATGAAAAAGTGGTATCAAATTAAGTTTTTTTTTATCTGATTGGTAAATTAATACCAATTAATTTAATAAACGGCAATATTCGCTAAGCTGTTTAAATATCAATACAAGGTTTTTCCTTATGAAATCATGTTTTTATATAATCATATAAAATGTCACGTACACTTGAATCATTTGTTGATAAATTGAACATGCTGTACATACCTTTAACACGACAATATTTCTATGCCGTTACAATTTCTCGAATTATCATAGTGGTGACAATTATTTAATGTTTTACTGGATTAGACGGCTGTATCTACAGAAACAAGGGTCAATAATAGACTCCCCCAGGAAGGTTTAATATAACACTTATGTATTAAATAATTAAACGATTGTTAGTGCCATAGAGTAAAACTCAACAGAAGCGGAAGATTCAAACTAACGAATCATTGTTAAAACCGAAACATAAGTAAAGGGAAGTGTCCTAAATACATAACAATTTACAGTGAAACTATATCTTGTCTTCGATGTAATACGATATAGATTGGTGATATAAGTTGTATTTCTTCGTACAGTACATCTGTTCATTACTGAGTCGACACTCGGGCGCCGGCGCAACAGTTTCCTGTTTTCTTGCTTTTGCACGATACAAAGAAAAAAAAAGGAGCAATGAATCAAGATATCTTTAATAATTCCATTAAGAAATCATCTTACTTCTTATTTATAAATGCGAAAGTTGGATGGATGTTTGCTACTATGTATCTCCAGAACAGCTCAACAGATGTCGCTGCAATTAGATTATAGATGTAGATTCTTCATCTATGACAAAATTCAGAGCGTTGTGGAGCATAGTCTGGAATAACAATGGCTACTAATGAAGTTTTACTTTTAATTTCGCGCGGATGAAGTCGCCTGCCATGGCTAAATTTGATTATAAAAAAAAATAGAGCAATGTCAACATTTACTACCAAGAATTCCACTTCGGTTATATTGAAAAATTTCCTTAAAATTTGGGAAAGTACTGCGTTACAGAATCCTATTTTTAAATGAATTTGTGTTAAACGGTATTACCCAGTGATAAGTTAATGTTGCCATTAAAATACGTGACAATAAAACCTCATGTCCATTCTGTTGCTATGGGAATATAACAATTAAAATTAAATTAAAGCTCTTAACTTGGCGCCTTGTGGTTTTAAACGTCAAATTAAAAACCAAATGGTATTAAAATCCCCGATATGTTATTCTGATGATTTACATAAGCGATTATTAAGATAAATCGACTTTTGGGTTCCGGGGTTTTTATTTAACTGGTGACGCACATAAAAAGTACCGTAACCGGACTTTAGTTACTAATAAAAATAATTTACTACGACTCAACATATTTATTAAGTACGTTAAGGTAAGAGCGAGACAACAATAGAAATGGTGATATTAATAAGAAACAACAAAGGTTGTGGCGAATGTCCTCTAGATGCGCGGCGTAGGCGCATCCTAATCTCTGGCCGGTGACGTAACGCGTCAGTTCACGGTCAGCTAGAGGAAATGACGCAAGCCCACGCCGACAGCCAACACTTCTGTTTGCTTTTACCTCTTGCCAAAACATAAACTGCATTCATCTATTTTGACTTTTCAGTATCAAATATTCGATTTCACTGCTAAAGCTAATGCCACAAATTGAATTTAAATAATAGACAGGTAAATTTTCAATAACCTTTGATCGAAGAAATAATCTTATCGTTATCGATATTCTAATCGATACTTTCGCGTTATAATCTTATCCTATAACTACCGATGATTGCAAAAAACGGCTCTGTTGATATCAAACTTGTACTGCACGCCCTATCGACCGGTTTTGCAGCCCGGTCTAGCTGTTCGAGCAAGGGTCATCAATATTCAACATCGATCTAAACTCGATAATCGATCTTATGTTGCAGTTATTACGTTTAAAATCGTATACCACAGTAATAGTGCAACCGAAACTGGTTTTTACATCACATTCTAATTAGAACTATAGCAAAGTTATTCGCATATCTAAATCTGAAATATTGGCCATTACGAACTGGATCAATCCGGTTTACGCCGAACCAAATGACGTGATATTTTGAAAGTCATGCTGCAATTTAAAAATATATCCATCGACCGATGAACGAGAAATGGTTACTTTAAATGCACACATCTAGACCTTGAATCCTGACTAGACAAGTCTAGATATACGCGTACATGAATAAAAACCGGCACTGTATTCATTGCTAAAGTTCACAATGACATTGAAAACTGTACAGTTGCGAAATCGTACTCTTTTCGTGGTTGCGACCTCGCGGCGCGTTCGAGATTGAAGAATACGTATAATAAATATGAGAGCGTATGCGACCTCAGTTCGCGGTCACGTTGCGTAAGCGCAGCGACAAACAATACCCGTGGCTCGTTTGAGCACTATTCACTGCAGTTGCCGAACTCTCACGCAGACCACGATCATGTTACTATACTTATAGATGATTTAGTGTCAAATCCCAAACTTTAGTACATACTAATAAACTAATAAACTCTTTGAACGGTAACTGAATCATAGAAAACAACATTAAAGGTAAACTTGCCTTATTATTGTACAATGTTAAATTCCTTATATAATTTTAAATTACAAGGATGTTACTAGAAATATCAGTGAATATGTTTTACCTAAAAAGGGAAGAAGGTATTACTCATCCAAGTATTTTCCTTGTATTGTCCGGTCAGCAAGTACAAGTAACATTTGCATACAATAAATTAATATGGTATGTTTTTATATTGATATAAATTGACTTTTTATGCCGGAATATTTTCTTAGAAAGAAGCAACCTGAAAGTACAAAGTCAAAGCAGATTTTATAAATAAACGTCTTCATTCGCCTACAGATGTTTATAACTGAACAAGAATGCATATCTGCATTGCCCGTTTGAAATATGGAGACCAGTTTAAAAGCAATCACTAGTTGAGTGAGAAGCGTTCACAAATAATATTTATAGATACGTAATCAAGACCAAATGTTTTCAAGTTACCTGTGATTGAGTTTCAAATTTCAAATAAAAAAAAGCCATTGTTTGTCTGCAGTATTGTTTGTCATCATATCAGACTCGATAAGGAGAACCAATGTCAATCAGAGTCTTATGAGGTGAATTTTTAAGCGCAAATTACTATGCGCGGCCGTGATCGGGTCGTGTCATTGCCAGTGTTGATGATCCCCGGAGATAGGCGCGCTCGTGTCGTCTCCGATCGGACAATAGACGCGCGTCACATACGACAAATAATAAAACATTCCGCGTTTGCGTTTCGCCGATATGCGAACGAAATCGAGTGTTTATACAGATTTTGCGAGAATATACGCGGCATTTAAACCGGGCTGATGTAATCGACATTTATAACTTGTACGCGCAGCTCGCCCATCCGAATTCCATCGTAACTTGTAAAGTCGTACAAAGTTCATTCATTAAGATCGGAAGTTTTCGGCGGAATTTGAAACAGCCCCTCGTTAGACCGTGTGGAAAACGCGCTGACGTCAGAGCCACCCCGAGGACGTATGACGTGTCAGTAGCCGCGATATCGATTGTGATCGTGCGCAACGTACGCCAGCTGATGACGTAGCGACGGCACGCGGAAGCGGTTACGCGCCGCCGACTCGGCCCGTATCGATAGCCCGTGGCCAAGGACGGCGCGATCGCCACGGCCCGCTACCGCGTCCTCCTCCGCCTCCGCGCTCGCTACATCTCATCAAAGAAACTTCACCTCGTAACGAGTAACTGCCACTTACCTGCTGCCCATACACTTAAACGGGACGGTAAACAAACCCTTTAACCTACTTTCGACACAAAGAAACCTCCGGTAAGTAGCCGCGATCCTGTTAATGCATTACTTGGCTTCTGTACACATACACACACGCAGGCCATTAAATGTGTGAATTTCAAATAAGGGTGGGAATTTAAAATAGACATAACAATCTAACGTAATAAGAAGATTTAACCCAAGACATACCTTTGTAAAATATTAAGTGATTTGTAGAAGAAAATATGTTTCTTCAAACAGACACCTTCGTTCAGAAAATTAAATATTTATGTTTACGACAATGTTAAGCAAATTGAATTTAGCATACAATATCTCAATGTCAACGTTTAACGTGCGGACAGACAGACAAGGTGACATTGTACACTCGTGATGTAATTATCAGCGACGCTTGCGAGTGTGCGAATGACATGTGATACCTTCGCCGGAAAACTTACTGTGGAGGTTTCAGGATTTCGTCAGATTTCAGATTCATGTAATAATGAACTTTGTCTCAACGGTATAGATTCCAAATTACTACAGATACACTGTGTTATTAATTATAACGTGTCTGATCTATATCATAATTAGTGTAATAGATATTTAATTATGCTATTTGAAAATATATCAATTGTAAAACAGATAGTACAAATTCTTATAGTAATACAATTATAAAGACCATAGTCATTTTCCTTATTTTTTAAATATCAAATATTTGCCTACCATCACATGCATTATCAATTTAAATATTTTTGTCAACATCATTTACATGCATTATTCAGTGAAAGCAAATAAATAAAGTTTGAACAGTGAGAGGAAATGGCATTTCACAATTGTATTTGTTTTTACGTACGATAACGACCTTACACTTCCGCATTGGCATTGTTTATACGTCACATCCTGTTACCGAGAAATCGGAGTACTATGGAAATGTTCGCTCTAAATAACGAGTTTTCCTCTTACACGTATAATTTCAATAAACACTTCGTCAGTCGAGGAAAATGGTGCGGTTTTGTTATTAGATAAGTCGTATTAACATGCGCCATTATCTTTATTGTATGAGAATCCGGCGGCCGGCCTCAGACGTGGCTCGGTTCAATGTCAGTTGCGCAAGCGCCGCTCTTCCGCCTTCCATCGCCGCCGACCAACCAGGATCGAGCTCTGTTCCAAATTTAAATTTTAACGCCCAGTATCATCGATATAGTAATCCTTTGTAAAGACGCATTATTGAACATCAAACAAACAACTGTACTATTGACAATGACATCACTTATCGGAATTTGTCAAACGAAATACGTGCCACAGCCCATGTACGATATGCCTTCTGATGTATTGTTGATATTATTTTATTAGGTTTAGAGCGTGAACGTGACATTTTGCTAATAATGATCGGTTTGCGAAATTAGCACATCTGCCGTAGCCGTATTTTTCATACGTGTAATATGTGCTACTTAAAGAAACCGTGCCGTTACAATTTCACAATTCTCATTTTTTTTGCAAATCACGAAGATGTAACTTCTGCAGTTTTAAAGCAAGGTAAACATAAGTAGTTATCAATTACCCTCACATCTGGTATTATCCTCGTGTCTTCCTGTTGCACAGATAATTTCCCGTCGCTCGTAAAGTTTAATGGTGGAAAATTATTGTTGATTATTGACTTAACCATAACAATAAGGACTAGTCGAGCTGCCTTTGCTTTTTAAATTGCTAATCGCATAGTAAAAGACAGGAACCCGACGTAAAGCGATTTGATTTAAATTTCGAAGTGTCCGCCATCTTTAATATGGCGGAGCTAGTCCGTAATTGGTGCGAATAACCAGTATAAGTGCAGTGCATCTTTGTTTTTAGTCTGTGACCAAACATAAATCAATTATAATAGTAACCCGAGATGCGACTGCCCAGAATTAAAATCGCCCTTGTTGTTTATGGTCTGAAGTGTTAACTTTTAACACGTCTTGTTATGTTATCTGTAATACGTGTACTTATTTATAGGTAGTTAGTGGTGCCGTTTGCATCAATACAGTAATTGTAAACCTAAACTGTCTTGTATCATCTTCATTTCCTTCTATTATATAAGTATGTTCTGATTTAATAATAAACAGCTCATTTTCTTACGCAACTATGACACATGTTGAATCTATTGCGTATTAGTTATTTGTCGTACATAAGTTTGTTATTTAGAAGTGATTTAATCCGGTCTTTACGTAGCCAAATATAAACCACGAGTTTTCATTTTAAAGTTTTTTGTCAGTAAAGTGAATGTACATTTAAATTAATATGAAAATTTAAATGTAATTTCTTAATTCGTTTCAAAAACCATGATCCAATTTAAACACCAATATTCGTTTCGACCATGTGACGTGAATGCAATTTTTTTTTTCATTCAATTTTTTCTTTTGTCTCAACCGCTACAATATCGGCCATCTGCTGGCTCCGTGGTTGTATTTAGAGGTCCATTTCCGGTCCCGTTACATCCGGTGGTCGAGAGCACTTCAAAATCTTGTTCCGTTCCCCTCGAAGTTTTTTTTTTAAATATTTCAAGTGTCATGTGAAACTATCCGATTAGAATCGATACGAATCAACTTTTAATAAATTGAAAATTATTTATATTTAGAATTAATTTGTTTTTAATAAATACGAGTAATTATATTAAGTTTATTTTTAGTGGGATACAAATATTAATTCACACTTTTATATTTTAGATTTTCCTAGCTATACCATGTTACTTTAAGTCTATCTTATTTATAAGATTCTTACCCTAATTTGGTATTACCAGTTCAATGGTTAAGTACATCAGCGAGTACCTATAATGTATTGTGACATGACAGCGTATAACATTGCAGCACTCGACCTTAGCGCGTTATCAGAATGATAACAGAGATTGTACGACCTCTGTACACTGGGTGCCTCCTCCTGATAAGCCTCAAGACCAATGACCGTGTTGAGGTAGGGAATTGACTCCCTAATTGCATACGCAGGTCTACTTACAATCATTTTATAAAATGCTGTCTGCCAAGATACTTTTGTATTAATCATTAAAAAAATCAAAACCACTTAAAAAAATTCAGGTAAACGTAAAACGAGTTCGTCCTTTCTTAAAAAAAAATCCAAGGTGTTCTAATATTTGATTGTTCGTTCTCATATCGGGTTAATCTTTCAACAATTATGTGAGCGACGTGACAATGTCGAATACCTTTTGTTCGGTGTACCTTCGAAACGAACAGATGTTGCCGTAAAAACTACAAGCTTTGTGATCTCCTACGCATGATGCACTATCCAAACGCACCGATGATCTACAGAACACCGACCATTGTGCAAGGATTCACCTATACCCGAGCAAGAAAAACACCTTTATCTCGAGACGGACAATGCTATTGCACATGCAGTCCTGCTACCTGCGAAACGCACGTGTTCAACATTCGCATTCTTAGCAGACAATAACCAAGCTAAACCATTGCCAGTCTAAATTAAACCACACGTTCAAGATATCAAGTCACCTTTTGCTTTGTTCAACCAGAATGAATAGACTTCGTAAATCTGGTCCTTCGAGACTTTATGGGCAACAACTTCTTAACATTACAACGACGGGTCTATTTTTTAAGCGCTATATCCATTATAATATATTACTTTGAGTTTATAACTCTATGAAAGGGCAAGAAAGCCGGTATATTTTTAAATGTTAATAAAATATACTGTATTTAAGATGCCCGGAAGCAATAATAAAAGCCAAGTGTTTTGGTATGTTCATACAAAAGGCAGTCGCCGTATTTGGGCACCTGATGGCTCTATCTAAAGGCACGGGCCGATATCCGATACAACGTAAGGTCAACAAAGTTTCGTTACTGTCGAAGCGAATGTTTATTCAAATGCACTTATAACCAGTCACAGAGTTTGGCTTTCGACATATGCAGCGAGGTCAATATTTGCTGTTTTTTTATTCATCGATCGAGCTTTTAATATTGTACAACACGTTCGGAATGTGCTGTCAAATGATTCTACGTCAAAATATATGTACAACGTATGACAAAGGACAGAAGTTACATTTTAATTGTGTACGTCAAAGCAACGTCCAATCGATCATTTATTATTTTCCCCTCATCGCGAGGAAAATTGAAAACTGACGAGCTCAATAAATGCTCCGGGCAGGATATTACGCGATCAGAGTAAATTGGTTTTGCCGTTATTAATTTTGATAACTGGGATTCGATTCGTTTCTCTCTTTTGTAACAAAGGGAAACCATTGTAATTATTTTGATGTAGTTACGCAACTCGTATCCAAAACGTTCCGTCGATTGCGCGGGTAATCGATTCGGGTATATGATTTTCCATCTGTTAGATGCGTCTATGCTTTTTGTGTGCGCATGTGCTCTACCATCTGTCCGGTCAGATTAGTTTTTTCAATCCACATTAAACATGTGAAAAAGTGACACGCAGCACATGGCTCGACTTGGTCCTTTACCTGCCTTTGTCCGAGGTATAATAGTTACGCGAACATCTGCCGCCTCCGCCGTCTGAGCACACATCTATTATTAACGATATTTATAGTAACGTTCATTCTATTTTGTAAACTGAAATATATTCAGTAGAAATAAAGGCCGTACGCGATCGAAGGTTAATAGGCATATTTATTTAAAAGTCCATTGCACAAGACAATTGCATCAGTAACCAATATTAGTAACCCTCAAAGGTTACATGCGCTAACCGAAATTGGATATATCGTCTCATATTCGCAATATCAGGTTTTGTTAACGCGTATTGGGACATTTCAAACTGCACTTTAGCATACCTATTTCATTGTAAACGGGTCGTTAGAACTCAATTAAAATAGTATTAATTACATAATATGTTTGAGGTCAAATGTTGCCAAATATTAAATTATTTAAAACATTCGCGTCTCAACTAATTACAATAACATTGCAATAATATTTACAAAGAACGCAGTACTTCATGGTAACAACAGAGGACGAGAGCTGTGAATAACAATTTAAAAATACTTTAATTTTTTAATAACCACTCGGCGGCACAAAGCGCTTGTGTTTTAAACAAAAGAATCGAATAGTCGATATTGAACTATAGAAACAATTAATCGAGTGGTCCGGACGCTGCGATGCGAGTTGCGAAACAATCGGCCGTGCAGTTGCCAAACAGTTGTGTGCTACCGCTTTTGTAATACATCTGGATCGTTTTGAAACTTATTAACCTGTTTGTTTTGCGCTCCGCTCGGGCGCTCCGCTCGGGCGCTCGGCTCGCCGGTGAGCGCTCGCGAAACTCAAAAGCCTTTCAAAGGACGTTTCCATTGTCCCCGGCTTAGGTGTCGGGACAAAGGGACGCGCCTAACGATCGACTTACTTTTGTTTGTGTCTGTCGCTAATTAAACAAAGGACATCTCTTTTGAACTTCTCGTAACCGTCTTCGACAGGTGAATGAGACATTCCCATTATAAAGAGACAAATGAATTCATAGTTTGAACTGAAATTAAAAAAAAATCCATTCTTTATTTGAAAACTTACAGACTATAAGTCGCCTTTAACGATCTATGTTGTAAAATAAAATGAAAAAAAAAATAATAAAATTACAAAAGGTTGTAATGTACAAATGCAGCGGAACCGGCGTGCAGTTAGCTCATAGCAACGAACGCTCGGCGTTTTGGAGCGGTGTTTTGCCGCAACAAATCCTTGATGGAACCTTAACCCACTTGGATTATTACGAGTGCGCTCGCCTCCGCTGCCGCGCTGCCCCGACGCGAGCGCTGTAGTGCTTGATTTCTTATTTCGTCGGCTTAGAATATCAAAGCCGTAGTGCAACTTTATTTTTTTGACTAACATGTTTTATTGATACGGAAAATATGTGATTAAAAAAGTATAATCTTGTTGTTTAACGGACACAACCGACACTAGACAGCAGGTGGACTAGCGACCTTGCGCAATGACAGATGCTTGCATATGCCAGGTACAAGTCTAAGAATACATCTACGCAATGAAATTATGCACGCAAATATGTCGATAGTTGTAATCATCGATACTGCAATTACGATACAAAGTTACCCACCACAAGTATTGAGTGATTTAATTCTAAAACTATCTCGTATCAAAACAATGATATCATCAAGGTGCACATGTCTGACGCGAGACGATTTGAATATCTTCTTGATTGACGTAAACCGAGCCGACGCCGCTGCCAAATTATTATTTTTTTTTTGCCGTGGCCTAGTGATCTAGTATACCAATGTCAGTGGTGTCATAAGCGCTCTTTGTTGTAAACACTGTGATTTTCATGTGAAAAAATCTCACATAATGTATAATTCTTTAATTTTAAATTTATTTCGAACACTGAAATTTTGTAATTATATTTTTGTCGCTATATGCGTGCGGTTATTAATTGTGTTGATGATGCCGACGTGTACGGTAAGTGGCTGTATTCGTTAGAGCGCTGCGCAGGCGCAGGCGCCGGCGGCCCGTGACGGCCCGAATACTGGGTCAAGTACAACGGTGCTTTGCCATTCATTGTCAACGCGCCCCCGCCCCGCGCCGCGCCTGCTCACCGGCCTCGCACACGCTGAACTTGACATATCGCCTTTAAATTAAACTTTTTTCGCCTATTTAAAGGTCACGCTACCTTCATGCACACGACCTCGCGCACTTTCCTCAAGCGCCGAGTGTCATATTATCTCTGATCGCGATCGTCGTCGCGCCGTCGACCGCGCGTCTTGATTCCGCATCGTAATTTTCTTGGCGGACCGTATTTTATCATAGAGTCGAATGCGAATGCCGCGGCTCCTCCGCGGGGTCGTCGGCCGCGCGACTCTAGAGCCTTTGCCGACGCAAATGATACACGGCTAATGGCCGAGTACGTTCACCGCGGTGGAAAACCTACTTCAGTTCCGCACTTTCTTTATTGCATCACCGCGGTATGCCGTTTCGCCCGCACTCTCTTCCGTCGCGGATTGTGCAAGCGACCATCGCCGACCGTCGACGCGAGTTTTGGAATGTAACGTCATGCAAACCTAGAAAATGAGTTGACTCGTTTTGTCTTAGAACTGGGCTCACGTAACGCTGTAATTGTTGCTCTTACATTTCCGCGCTTGTTCGTTGCACCGGCCGGCACCGCGCCGCTCCCCTCGGCCGTGGCAGGTGTAGTTTCGCAAGTTCGGCGACCTCTCGCGGCGTGCATCTCGGCGCGGGGCCGTGACATAACCGCTCGCGTTAGAAATTACGATTTCCGCATTTTCTGAGTTACATCATTGCGTTGAGATAGTAAAAAGCGATGGCGGAGGTGAACGACCGAGTTCGCGGACCCTAACCGAGTCGATCATCGCCTCGGCATTCGCGTAGAGCGTTGATCCTTTTATGATCTCATCTCGACCGTTCGGTGGCACGATAAAAAAATGTTAAGTGCGCAATTGTGGCGAGCGCGGTCATATCTCGGGTATTGAATCGACGGGTGGGCTATCGGAACTTTCATCGGCCTAGTATCATTTCGCCGGGCGAACGGTACTCGATGAGAAAGTACCGCTGTCTCGTCGTGCCACATACGTCGTGCAGTGCCGTGAGCGGCCGCTGTCCGGCTGCCCAGCGCGCCTTTGGACATCGGAGACGTGGAATCGCAAGGGCATCGTCCGCAGACCGGCCTCTGTTTGTTTATCGACGCGATCGAATCATATTCGATACACGTTCTCGATTCACACAAGCGTAAGGAGCATATAAATTCCAAAACGTACATATATAAGGCCTATGAACTTTCGTGTTTTGAACTAGAAGATATTCGTGTCGCCTCCGATTAGCGGGACGCTGTGGACGCGTAAACAATTCGTGGAATCGATACGCTCCATCGAATCGATGATCGATTATACATTTGTTGTGGTGTCGTCGCGATGTTTCGTGAATACGGGAACTCGTTTCGGAACGGGTCGCATTCACTTGGATGTTTACTCGTATTTTCATGAGGAAGGTAACGGTAGAAACTCGTTCTTGACTGCCGATAGTATTTATTTTGTTATTTTTTATTTGATTTGCAATGATAAGGTCTATTTACAAACTTCGTGAAATTGTTACGATACGATCGATATAAACAACTTTGTGAAAGCCTGTACTTTCATCGTACACGCGGCGATTACGCGTACGTAGTACTTGCTTGTTTAGCGGTCGTAGATTTCTATGCGAAACTCTAATGTTGCGTGATTTAGTCGTTAAGTGTACATTGCAGTTTTAACTTGTAAGAGAACTACGCTAACTGTGCTTAGACGTCGATGTAGTGCGTGCATTGAATGACGTCAATATGCAATTTGAGTAATAGTAAAGGGGTCTCCATGCGTTATCGCCGTGGCGATAGCGCGACGTCATTGGGGTCGGTGCTATTACAGCCATTGGCCCGCTCCACTCCGAGATACAGATCGCGGCTGCACTCTCAGTCACTTAACAACTTGCTGCACAAAGGGTTTATTGAATTCAATTATAACTTATGCAGTACTTGATGTAAAAAGTTTGCCAATTTTTTTCTAAAATCAATGAATCATACGACAATCTGATATTATTAATTACAACCGACGATAATGTACACAACCGATACCAAACTCTGATAAATATTGTTAACAAAGTCAGATAACCAATAAAACAATTAAAAATTGTCACTAAAAAGTTTACTTCGTCTGCGCAACGAAATTATTCTTTGTCTCTTTAACAAAGAAGCATAATTCTAAAATTGCTAATTATCGCCACGAGACATCACAAATGGTGCGAAAATAAACAGTACTATAATAGGCTAGATCCAGTACAGCAGATGGTAACGTTTACATACAACTGCACTACATATACGTAATAAGAGCAGCCTGTATTACCTGTTTACTTATAAATAGACACTGAATGTGCGTTACTAACACATCGCACAACAATCATTATTATAAAGAAATAATAACTTTTATAAAAATATCACAGAGAATATTAAACAACAAAATTAAATGTCTTTAAATAATTCAAACGTCAACGAATATTTATCATGTCAAAGTGACAGCTCGTTCGCACGTTCGGAAACGATTTGTCGAGAAACGTTGAACATTTGTTTGACAAAGACGACCTAATGAGAGCCGGATACGAAATCATCTAACACAAAAGAAAGTGCCATGTCCGATATTACATATTATTCTCATTATTAATTTATAATATACAATGTTTCTTCAACATCTAATAAATTTATATTTGCTATTAATTATGTCATGGTCAATAGATTGGATTTCCGATTTTCTATTTCAAGACATAAACAGCTATTTTACATAAGGAAACATTTTTTTATTATATTTGTTTATCTTTCTAACATTTACATATTTATCTGTGTAAGTAAACAAGTATGAGGTGACATTTTTAAGTTTTATTTTAAGATAAGAGTGTAAAAGTTGATAAAACCGCGATAAAAATTAACTAAAAGAATTTCAATCGTTTCCATATTTTTTTACCTTTACCGTCTCCCGCATTCAATTATATTTTAATTATTAAATAATTACACTTTAATGTAATAACTGTAACCCGTTACAAATAACTAAATACGACAGATTGACTCTTTGCAATTTTTAACTATTGTACTATTAATAATGTGAATATAACGCAAATTAACTGTCAATAATCATTTTAGTGAAAACTGCTACAATATTATAGTCGAATTAAATCGTAAGTAAATACCGTTATCATATAACAATGCTTTAATTAAGTAACGATGTCTGCGTATCACAGATTAAACCTATTTGTCGCCCCACGCGTTTCGTAGGCACGAGTTAAAACACATTTCGCAACGGAATCGCAACATTGCTTATTTCGCGTTTTCGAAACAGTCCTGCGTCATCCGTTCCGTTACTTTAGGTTACATTTTGCATCTGTGCACATATTATTGCTAATAGTGAATAATAGTTTTAGAGCGGGCGCACACCTTTGACTGACTATCGCACAACAGTTGTGTCATTGTCAATTGTTACGCAGCCCATACAACTGTTTAGTTGCACGACTAAAAATCGAGTAGTGTGCGCACCTCCATATAATCTCACAGGAAGTAAGCGCGACTAAACAGTTGTGCGATAGCTTAGTCAAAGGTGTAGAACAAGAATATCAACACCATGATCAGGTTAACACGAACTCTACAGTGTATTTTGTGTTGGTACAAGGAAAGCCATAAAGACAAACCTAATATTATAAATACGAAAGTTTAGATGGATGGAAAGGTGTCTGTTAGAGTTTACCATCACGACTGAACGGATCTTGATGAAATTCGGCATAAATGTAGAGCAAAGTCTAGAAGAACATATGATACTTATTTTTGTTTTTTAATTCCACGTGCACGGGGTAAAAGGCGTAATCAAGTTAATTATATTTACTAAAAAATCTGTCAATCAGTACAAGATGTGTAATCGTTCAGCGTATGTCCGCATCGCCCACTCGTTACAATTGTTTAGGAGTTACGCAAACTGTATTATGAAATAAACTAAGCATGTATTTGATACGTTGTGGCGTTTGCAAATCCTTACTAATGCTTACAAAACCATAGAGGCCCGATGTCACCGCCTTGGACCGAACGTCGCGCGCTTTTAAAACAAGCATCGATATTTTATCTTTGAATAATTTCTATTCAACGTTATACAAAGTAATTGAAACATGTAATTCAAATCGATCTCGAGTATTTATATTATCGAGTATTAAAAAATTAAATTCACTATCAAACTCAATACACTGTGTATATTTCAATATATAATTGTCGCGCAAGATCCAATACCGTTAAGCGAATGTTTGCAATCCTGCCGTGTTGCTGTACAGTTCGTAACGTGCGCCGTATCGCAAACTCTTGCGTCCTCACTTGCAATTCTTTATGATTAATAATACATTTTTATGCCATTACCAACCGGCAGAATTGTTGAGCAGTACGTCAGCAATAGTGGAAATCCATTAAAGCTTTAGCAGCACGAAATATTTTGTTAATTCAGCCATTCGGAATTTTTTTATTAAAATACTTTTCGATAAAGAAAAATAGAAAATACAGTCGTCTTTTGCTTTATTTAAAAATAAAATTGTTTTCGGAAAGTCGCACGGCCACGCAGGATACAGATGTGCTCAACTCAATGCTTTACGAGTACATTCCTACAAAATAATTCCGTTTCGGATTTACTTACATACAGTAATACAGAGGTACGGAGGCGAGCGTTTCGCACTTCCGACTTCCAATAATGAGGAGGAAGCGATTGCGCGGGAACAATCGTGTCCCGAGCGCGCGGATGTCGACTTGCTTTGAGACCGCAGACCGCATCTGTCAGGCAGCTGCCACACGACGCTGCTCTCAGCTCCACCTGCCTCCAGGTGACGCGAACACCTATGCTATGTTTACTTATATACGTACGGGTTTCATGTGCCTATATTTGATTAAAAAAATAACTAGTTAAGGTAGCTATAGGGCTACACTATTAGCGGAAGTCGTGTATGCCGTAATAATTCGCTTAGAAAATTAACTGTAAATCATTGAATAACAAGGTCTTTGTTACATGTACCTTTGTTCTGTAACAGCTAAAATGTTGATAGAGTTACGACGACATGTGAAGTATCGGAGCTGTTACGTGAAAGTTATTGTAAGACGCGATCACACGAACGACGTGTTGCGTTTTTCCAACCGCGCTGTGTAATGATGATTACTCATCCGCGATATGGGACCGGCAGCTTTTTACTGCTGCATTTCTCAACCATTACAGAAGTCGACTAGAAACGTAACAACGCGTTATGAAAGTGCTCACGCAACCCGACGCGCGCAACGCTTACCCGCCGGTACTTCGCCTTGCATCCCAACATAGGAATTCCTAGTTACGCGCCGAGTCTGACGAGCTTGCGACATGTGGAGCGCGCAGCACTTCCTCCAACTCACCCGGAAAGATCAAGGATACAAGTCCGAACGCTTTTTGCTAGGCCTCGTCGCAGAGACACGTGGCTTGCGTAAGGCGAAAGTATTTCGAAACTTACGTCACATTGTATCGGGAAAGAGTCAATGAACGGAAGTGTTTCACCAGCGCAGCGGTGACAAGGGCCCGCGCGTTTATCGGGCCTTGCGCAACCCGCGCCCAATTCCATGTACTCGTCCGACACGAACTGCTGCGTTTGTGGGAGGCGCGTCTGGCGCGGTGCGGCGAATGCATCTGTCGCTCTGTCCGCGCGCGCTTTCTACCGCTCTTTCCCGCGGAGCGTGCGATTGCAAAATAGCGACGAGGTCGCGCTTTCTTCGTTCGCGGCATCGGAGAAATTATTGCGACACGCCGCCGCGTACACCGACCCCGCGTTAGAAAGTCGACCGCTCGCCGGATCCGAGGCTCGCCGCCACGTAACGGTGTAATTGCTGCAATTCGTGACGGAGATCGATGAGAATTCGGACTGTTTTCGCGGGCGACGCACCGGACGCTTTCTTCGTTGCACAACGTTCGCGTAATGAGCGGGTCATTGTACGATGTCGCGGTGCACGCGGCCGTGCAGCGGGCGGGAGCGCCGAGGCCCGGGCGCGGGCACGGTTGCAACACGGGAGCGGCGCTTGGACGCGCGCCCGCGCTTGCAACACGCCATATCGCAACGAGCTCATAATCCGCGCCATTGTGACACGGCCGCGTACTGTGCACGCCGCGCGCCTGCCAAATACGGCCGGAGGCGTTGCGCTACCCGATCTGCTCGCAGGCGAATGTCACCGCGTGCGGCCCATCGCCCGCGCTGCCGAAAGCCGCCTGCCGCATTCGATTTTAAAACTAAAACAATTTTGCAACCGATGTTCACATTAGCGTTTTCGCAAGCGGCCCAGCGCGCCGTTTCAAAATGTTCGACTTGCGTTATCGCACCGATAAAACAAACCGAACTCCTAGCGCGGTTTAGAGACCTAAATTCTGGAGCGTGGAGGCATACCGACAACTGCACGACAGATGTTTTAGTACCACGCGGCGATTGCTTAAAATTTCGCAACAACGGCCGACATTCGGTATCGCAAATATCTGCGTAAGGCATACGGCATAATTCTCGTCGTTCGCATCGCACCGTCTATCCATCAAATGACACGGAGCGACCGTCCTCCGCGGGGCAGTATTGTGAAACGTTAACAGTATAATTGGACATAGTCGGGATGGTTTCCCAACGTATCCCGGCATCTCGGTGAGGCAACGCGCTTGCGACAGCGCGCGTCCCTACGGCGCACATTACGAAAACCTATGACTAAGATGCGGGCTAGGAAGCGGCGAGCCAACAACTAGCCGTGCACTGCGGACGATTAGGCGGCGACGTTTCGCAACGGCGGCCGCTGTACGTCGCATCATTCCGTTTTGTGTATCGGCGGCCGCAGGCGCTTGCGCAAGCGATATAACGCGAGCAGGAAGTGCATGCATGTGCGCTGCATCTGGCTGTGCGACCGCCGCGCCGCCATTGTTCATTACGAAACTTTCAGGGTTGCGTCGAGCGCGAGCCGTTGCGAAACCGCACATCCCGTTAATTGTGGGCGATCTCCCACACTTCCATTACGCTACGCCCATCGTGCACTCTGGAACGAAAGTTAAACTCACGATTTTAGATTTAAGAGTACTGACTTTGAGTAGGATAGTTGAAGGATTGCGAAGGTGTGGTCGTGAGTCAGTAATAACTGCTTTATTTAGAGTGCGTCAGGAGCTAGGTTACGGCCGGCAAGCTGCCGGAGTGGTCGGGCGGCCGGTGCGGGCGGCGGAGCGGGTTGTCCTTTCTCGAGCGCACCGCGGCGCGGCGCGAGAATCCTTCGAGGCCGCACCGCTCGGAAATCCGGCCAACCTTCCGACCACGTTACGACACCGTGCGGCTCATTTACGATCTTGCGAAATACGAATCGATCGCGACTGCAGACGTCGCACCCGCGCTCGCGCCCGACCGCGCAACGCCGCCGCTGCAGCGGATTTTAATTAGGAGCTGTTGCGCAGGCGCCGCTAAATCTGATACGAGGACGACGCCCTTACGCCGCCGAATGCACTGCCGACATTTAAAGCTGTCGTACAATTTGTTTTATCTCAAATGACTACCGAAATATAGTAACATTCGACGACGTAAATACATAGGTACATCCAAAGCGTAAACTTCTCAATAACCGAGTTGCGACACACGTTGTTAACGAGAGTAACCTTTAACGAGTGCCAGCCGGGCCATATTGTCACGGTCCAGCTCATAAATATAATATCAATAATAAATCACCATCGCCTTATCTTGCTTCAATAATGTCGCAGAGTTATGCTAATCGCAATAGTCTCGTAACATTTGTAATAGTCTCCCCGACTACGTAGAGATTAGTGGAAACAGTGTAGACCGCAGACGGTGTAGTAACAACGCTTTGAGCAAACTTTATATTTATTGCGAGCTTTGGCGGCGCGCAACGATCTCGCAAGTTTCGTGCAATCCAAGTTTCGAATGTAGTTTGTAAAGCTTCACACGCTTTGATGCTGTAATGGCACGTAATGGATTTTTGTCGACTAAAATAGATTAGCCCTTCGCCGTAACATTAAATTAACTGGCGCCCCTTTGGGGGTATTTTAAAACGATCCAAATATAAACTGAGAATTTCTTTACTTTGAAACTCGACACACCTGTCTGTAGACGATTTACATTTTGTTTGGGAATTTATCACTGTGGCTTCTATCTAATGAGTTCTAAAAATAGGCCGTCCACATTCAAATGATTCTTTATAAATATAGTCATGTTATGGAAAACGTACAGAAATATACTATTGCTAATATCTTCCACCAAACAATACAGTGTGCAGAAATTACAGGACAATGTTTAACGTCCGCGTTTTCTTAGAAAACATAACTAACACGCATTCCTGCATTACAAGTCAGACCGGTAAATGGTCAGGTTTTAACAATAATATTATGAATATAAAAGTTTTTCTTAGTAATTTATCCCTTATTCCAAAACTGTTAGAAATATTAAAGATTTTACTCATTTGATCAATCTTGGTTTCTCCAGTGTATTGAATATCCATTAATATTCAAATTTAGACAACAGGTATATAGGAACTATCCAACAGTTTATATTTAGATAACATTCAATACGTTGTGATTTTGTACTGCATTAAATGCATTTCGAAATGATGCGACAGCCGCCATGAGGCCGCGTCTGAACCCCCCACCGACACCCCTCTCCGTGTGATGAAACAAAACCTATTGCGTCACAACTTTATGGTTCGACACGCAATTATTTACATGACAAAACATGCAACCAACAATGTGTCACAGAAATATCGCCCTTACGTGTTTATTATAAACAATATACAGTAAAGTACAAATTAACATATCTATACTTCTATACTAATATTATAAAGAAAGATTTGTATTTTTGTATGTATTAAAATTACTCAAAAACTACTTGGCCAATTTTGAAAATTCTCTCACCGTCGGAAAGGTAATTTATCTGTGAGTAACATACTCTATATTTTTTAATTTCACGCGGGCGAAGTCGCCAGCAACAGTTAGTCTTGAATGTAACTCATCAACGTGAAAACTCATTTCTTTTGATACAATTATGCTGAAAGTGAAGAAAGAAAATAATCATATTTTATTCACGTTCATTGATATTGATATACACTTATATGTTTATATTTAATTAATTATTGATAGTCGCGATGGACGGGCTTTGTTACAAAGGGACGCGGTTACGGACGCGCCGCGGCGAATCATTCGCGATTACCGGGTCATTGGCCCGGGATCGAATGCGGGGCTGCGTTACATAGTGTTAATTGTTATTGTTATCACTGTTATCATTTATCATCAATGATCATTATTACATGATACTTATCGATGTTGATATTATACTGTATTCAGACATTGTTAACTTAGGCGTAATTGCCGCATGCAAATGTACGGTGTTTCTTAAATAATGTTGGAAATCCTGACTAATTCCTTAAAATTAATGTATTATAGTAATGTAATATCGATCGATAACTAATGATAAATTATGTTTGTTACAGAACAACGTTAAAGCTGGAATCTTTAGAAGATGCGGTGGTACTGGATGATCCCGAGGAAGACCTGCTGCAGGACAAACGCGGCTGCCCGGCGTATGTCTCCCCGGAGATCCTGCGAGCGCACACAACGTACTCCGGCCGCGCCGCTGATATGTGGTCCCTTGGCGTCATTCTCTACACCATGCTCGTAGGAAGGTGTGTATTATTGCAATGTTATATGCTTAGGGGATTGCATACTGTGAAGCGCGATTTGAATAATATTCGATACACAAGCGTGGCCAGTTGTAATAAACTTTTCATATAAACACGTCCGTTTATGCAAGCCTTTTGCATGCCATAAATTGTAACTCACCCTAATCATCGTAAACAAATGGGTTAGTGAGTACAATTAAAAGCATAAATTAAGGCGAAGGGTGGGCGTCTTCAGCTGGCGGCGAGCGTGGGACTTACCGTTCGTCTGGATGTCGCCGCGACCGTTGACGGTCACCTGTCGGCCGTTACGCGCCAACGGTCGCCGATTGTATCACCCACATATAGACTCGTGAAATCTTCCCGCACCTGCCGCGGTCATGTGTACAAGACGTTGATCCGCCCTCGATGCACTCCCTCGCACGCACCTGCCCTTCGATACCTTTGTTTTGTTTTTTTTTCCCCGGCACCCGTAATTTAAAATTCGAGTCCCGGGATTTCGCCGCAATCGTTCGCCTCACCTGTCGCCGGAAGGGTTTCATCATACCTGAGTTTTTGTAGTTCGCGCGCAGCTGCCGCGTCCTCCGCCGACTCCACGAATGACAATCAGTTTCGGGCGTTCGTTAATTCGGTGCCGAGCTTCACAAAAACGCAACAGTTTATGTTCCCGATAATGTCGGCCTTAATGATCTTATCGCTCCAAAACGATGTGGGTCGAAGAAAAAAAATTCCTCCGGTGTTTTTAAATAGCTCAGAATCTTCCTTATCTTATCGTTCGAGGATATATCACCAGGTGACAGTGGTTGATAATTATTTCCTTTTGTTACAGATATCCGTTCAACGATTCGGAGCACGCGTCTTTATTTGCGAAGATCTCCCGCGGGTACTTCGTTGTGCCGGAGTGCTTGTCGTCGCGCGGCAAGTGTCTCATCAGGTCGTTACTGCGGCGAGAGGCGTGCGAGCGTCTGAGCGCACGCGACGTGCTGCGTCACCCCTGGCTGGCGCGAGACCCTCGCAACGAGCTGCCGCCGCGCGCCGCCGCCTGCCTCGACCGCCTCGTGCCCGACATAGACCTCGCAGACTGCGTCTAACATCACACATCATGCCCCATCGCGCATAGCAACCGACGGATTTCAACTATTCAAACGCAGACGATCATAAAATTAGTCATTTTATGACATTAATGAACTTTAGATGAGCAAATCCTGTAATCGTCTGTTGATATTTATAACGTATGATCCGGCCTACGTGTACGGAGCCTGTAGTGATAGAGTTGGGCTGCGGCTGGCCCGCGCCTGCGCATGTTATTTATGTAGGAGCTGGAACGGTCAGCTCGTACCAGCTATGGTAAGGTAATGACAGAAAAGTGAGACTGATATCGCGTACTTGTGATCTTCGAGTGTGCGAGATCCATGTGAGCTCCCGCGCTTACTATACAAATGATTCCTGTTAAGCCTAACTTAATCATATCAATTTCACACCAATATAGATGGATATATTGCATTGAAGTTGTCTAAAACTTTAGGTAATCGCCTAGGTATGTATATTTTGTATTTATATTTAAAAGAAGTTAAAGTTATATCGTGTAATTGTGATCTCCACCGATGTTATTTAGCGTTACGATTGCCATTGTGTTGCGCCGACGCTGCGACCGGCGAGCATCTGTTGCTTCCATACTATAGATATTTTTTGATTATATTTGTTTTATTGATTGTGATTATTCGGCATATATACATACTAAATTAATTTTGGTTATTGTATTTTAAAGCACAAATAAAATTCGCATCACCACGTACCGAATACGGTGTAGAATTTGGTCAGTGCCATGTATTTAATGTAAAACTAATTTATTATTGTTGTCTCCGAGCGGGCAACACTCGTCGCTGAATCGATGTCTCGTTTGGTACTTGGTGTTGAGTTTTAATTTTTTTTTTAATCAAATTTAATATTGTTAAAATCATAAAATGTTATAAAATCAAGAATTGTAAAATCGAGAGACATGTTATCCCGCGTATTGTTAAATCGAGTAATCATTTTTTTTTGTCATTTTTGTTTATTTATAATTCTGTGAATGTGTACAATGTTACTATCGTGTATCGATAGTGTTGCTGTAGGTAGTCAATCTTTCACGGCTGAAAGTGATTTGTACAATACTAGCGTACTGTAAATTATAAAAAAGTACTTTAATTTATGCAAACTGTACATAGAGCTAAGATATTTTAAGATTATCAGAAAAAAAGAAAGAGTAATAGAGGGAATAAATAATTTAGAAAAATATACAATACTTTTATTACTAAATCCTCACCCCCACAAATCTATATCTATACTTCTATACTAATATAATAAAGCGTAAACACACACTTCTTTGTTGCCGAAGATGTCAACAATTACAGCATATT
>LD699455.1:1740398-1755452 GCA_003118335.3 Papilio memnon
ATTTTACACTTTGTACCCTGATTTTTAGATTAAAAAATAAACTAAAATATATCTTTACATATTATTTTATAACAATACATTTCAATTTATATAAAATACAATAATTCCTACGTAATATATATTATAGTATAATATTATATATAATAGTATAGTAAATTTAACACCATGAAAATATATATTATACTATATGTACGGTGTAAACACCGCACAATACATGTTTTTCCCGAGTAAGCATTTCATACCAACATAACGCACGCGACGTTCATACTCAACTAGTTCACGTTGCAACCACCACAGCGTTCGCGTGTGCTCACAACCATACATCGCCGTAGTTATAAGAATAAACTACAAAAATATCTTTAACTACGGTGTTTTATTTCGAATGTACGGATACACCGTACATTATAATATATATTATTATTATTTTCATGGTGTTAAATTTAGGGTTAAATATATTGTATAAACCATAATGCGGGAAAGGGACAAAACAGCAAAGAAGCAAGGTTGCCATGGTTACACAACACTTAGGAAATGTCAAGAGCATTATTCGAACATTTGTATCGTAAAACATACAGACGAATTGAGCATCTTTTGGTAACAATACCTGTATATAATTTTGTTCATCCAGGAGACCCCTTCACGGCACGGCGTGCATTGTCCGCAAGACTCGTGTTTGTAGAACATGATGAGTCGTGCGATCGCCTTCACGATGTCGGTGGAACAGTCCATCACTATAATAGCAGCCGTACCCAGAGACGTCTGAGCGGCCACCAGCGCGTCAAAGTCCATCATCACGTTAGAACACACGCTGCAGACAAACATATGATGAATATTCATAAAACGGTTGGAAATCTCAATAAAAACTTGGATGGAAAGTTACAAATCTTTAAAGTGATTCCATGGATGGAGATTAAAAGAAACAGTCAAGAATCATCATCGTCATCAGCTCACTATACATCCCCACCGAGGGGCTCGGAGCCCACCCTAAGTTAAGATGACCAGGCCATAGTCAACTACATTGACTTCACACATATCTTTGAATTTCTTCTCCGATATGTGCAGGTTGCATCACCGTAAGATCGTCGGGTAAATTATGTACATATGGTATTCGTAAAATCGAAAAATCACATTGGTACATGGCGGGATTCGAACTCAAGGCCTGTAGATTACAAGTCAAGTGCTTAAACCCCTGAGCCACCGACGCTCTCAAGTCAAGAATGCAGTCTACTATTACTAAGTGTTTTTTTAAATTCTACTTGAACATAATTGCGGATAATTGCTAGTCTGTTATACTTTAGGCTGGAAGTAGAGATCATAGTATTAAAGCAAATTTAATTATTAATGAATTTCATATGTATTTTAAAATTATTTTTTGATTTGTATTTTTGTATGTATTGAAATAACTACTGGGCCGATTTTCAAAATTCTTTCACCATTAAAAAGCTACGTTATCAGTGAGCAATTTTTTCATTATAATTAATTTCACGCGGACGAAGTCGCGAGCAACAGCTCTAGCAATTATTATAGTTTTAATATAATTTCACTGACTCTTTAGGTATCAAAGGCGTTGAGGATCCTCCGGGGATGATGGCCAGCAGGTTGTCCCAGCCGCCGGTGACGCCGCCCGCGTGCCGCTCGATCAGCTCCCGCAGCGGGATGCTCATCTCCTCCTCCACGGTGCAGGGCGTGTTCACATGCCCGGAGATGTTGAACAACTTAGTGCCGGAGTTACGCGTGCGACCGAACGACGCGAACCATGAACCGCCGCGACGGCAGATTGTCTATAAATTTACACAATTCGCTGTAGATAATCTTACTTAACATTGTAAATGTGAAAGTTTAGATGGATATTTGTTATCACAAAGAGTAAATGGATCCCACTGTAATTTGGCATAGATGTAGAACATAGTTGAGAAGAACACATGGACTTGTAATAAAGTTTTCTTACTTTGGACAGAGTTGCGGCAACAGCTAAATAAAGTATTGATAACTATAGTTTATTTTTTCAATTTAATTTTCAAACACCATTGGAAAATGTTATCTCAAACCCTCTAATTTCCTTTGAAAATAGCAAACTCACAGTAATACACAATTTTATCTCAATTATCAATCTAGATTTCTTTATAATTAATACTCACAGGTGAAACAGCGATGGTCTCCACATTATTGACAGTTGTAGGGCAACCAAACAGCCCCACATCTGCAGGGAATGGCGGCTTGAGACGCGGCTTGCCCTGCTTGCCTTCAATCGACTCAATGAGTGCCGTCTCCTCACCACAAATGTATGCACCAGCTCCGCGATGAACAAACACATCGAAGTCGTAACCAGAGCCACATGCGTTACGACCAATCAGACCTGCTTGGTAAGCCTGAAAATATGTGTAAACAATTATCTGGTAGATAAATCCACATAATTGAAGAATTCTATTTAAGTTGTTTGGTGGTTAAATATGCAGTCCCTTAGATATTACTCTGATTATGGCAAATCTTACTTTTATTATAAATGCCAAAGTTTAGATGGATGGATGTTTGGATGTAAGAAGATATATCAGTTATGGCTCAATGGATATCAATGAAATTTGATACAGATGTAGAACATAGTCTGGATAAACACATTGGCTACTTTTGTTTATTCTAAAAAAGCTAGTAGTTTATAAAACTACCAATTTTATCACACTATACATTGTCAAGATATTTTAGTCATTGAAATGTTTGAATTTTGGTTTGTAATTAATTATTTTCACTTATTTAAACATTTTTTAACTTATTTACTTAAAAAAGATTCCCACCTCTGCAATAGCAACTTGCAAGTTACTAGCTTCATTGTAGAACTCCCCTCGTATATAAATGTATGCAGCCTGAGCTCCCATAGCCCGGCCGGCTATCAGACATCCTTCAATCAACTTGTGCGGATCATGTCGCATGATTTCACGATCCTTGCATGTCCCCGGCTCACCCTCGTCAGCATTCACTACCAAGTACTTTGGACGTCCATCTGATGGCTTGTTCATGAACGACCATTTCATACCAGTAGGGAAACCGGCACCTCCACGACCTCGGAGACCTGATGTCTTGAGTTCATCTTTAAATTAAAAGGAATTTTTATGATTTCAGAAAGTACTTATAAAACTTTAATTTTAATATCAATTAAATATTAACTACACCACGGTATTTGTAAATGGTACAGTCACCAATGGATAGATTTAGTATTTGTAAATTCCATGACAGTAAGTTTGTCGCTTATGGAGGTTGTCCATTCTCTCTCTCTCACACTTATCCAGGTTCGACTGTATAAACCAAACAGGTTTTTTTAACAGAAATGCAAATTTTTATTCTTTGGTAGTAGTATTAAGCAAACAAAATACAAAACATTATAGTGTATATTAATGTATTGCGTTGTCCTTTAAAGATTATAAAAAATACTTACTGACAATCCAGTCAGTCCCTTTCATTAAGATCTCTTTTGTCTTAAACCAATCTCCTCGCTTGAGGGCACCTTTCAGTCGCCAGTCGTGACGACCGTACAGGTTCGTGAAGATACGGTCGCTGTCCGCCAAAGGTCCAAATTTCGTCTTAGTCTGTTGGAATCGAACTGACCCATTGTTGATGTTCACCAATGGACCAACGATGCCTGTAATATGTCAAAATTATGTAAGCAAGTTATCTACGTATTTAATTGAATAATAAAAAACTTAATGCTTTTTATTCATCACCAAATTATAAAGATATAAAAAGATCTCAGATTATGAGTGTTTAATACTTAAAAATAAATAATACTTACCCAAATGCGTTTTAGTTCCCTGAATTACCCTCGTCAACGCACCAGCCATTTTTCAAATGTCAAAATGAATGTCACTTTAATGTCAATAACAAGAAATTGCATGACATTCCTCAAAGAACAAATACAGCCTGCAAACGCTGAATGTATTTTCGCTGTTTTAGATTGTAAAAAGTATTGAAGGTTTTTAATTTTAATTAATTAGGACATTTCATTTTTATTTCAATATTTACTAGTTACTTATGAGTGTTATTGTAAATAAATAAAGTTTCAATGATTGCTCAATTTCTTAAATTAGTGTTTGGTAGAATTGTATTTTATGTGTGGTTTATGTTTATTTACAAGACGTCAAATGATAAAAAAGTATTTTAATCTTATCAAATCCATTTAATTTATCCAATCTATCGTGATATATCACGAAACCTTTGACCCTCGTTTATTTTCCTGAAAATGTCACCTGTGATTCCAACTGTGACCAGACTCTCAAGTAGAATTATACGGATACTAGGATGTAATCCCGGGCCCATGACCCTACAAGGGACGAATACATATTTAATTGGAACCGGAAAAAAGTATGTAAAACTATAATACTCTACCTTGCAAGTGAATTACAAGGTAGAGTATTATGTTTATTGTTCACGCTGCACTTTTTAATATCGAAAAGCTTTTTCAGATATCGCTTTATTTATTTTAATTTCTAGTCGCATATTGTTGGACACCGGTGATAAAAATGTTTCCGAGTACCAGAAAAATTTGAAAGATGTTGTACAGACGGAACAAGTCAATATTGAGCATATAGTTGTTACGCATTGGCACCATGATCATATCGGAGGTCTTGAGGACATATATGGAACTATTGCTAGTAAGTTGAGACATGCAACAATTCCTAGCATTAAATTTGTAATTTGTATATACCTAACTGTGTCACCCAGAGCTGTTCTGTAAAGAGTATTAACAGTTACTACTATGGAATTAAAAAAAATATTTAAATATTACAGAACAACCAAAAATATGGAAGCACAAGCGAAGTGCAGAGGATAATAAAGATGACCCATTATCAGTGCCTATAAATTGGTTGTCCGATGGCCAAAAAATAGAGGTTGAAGGCGCAACTGTCAAAATACACCATACACCGGGACATACAACTGATCATGTTGTACTTACTTTACTCGAAGATAATATCTTGTTCAGTGGTGACTGCATTTTGGGTGAAGGTACTGCGGTATTCGAAGATTTGTATACTTACATGAAAAGTCTTAATAAAATATTAGATTTGAATCCAAATGTCATATATCCTGGCCATGGTAATATTGTTGAGGTAAGTAAATAATAATTTTATATATGTATGCATATTTTTAAATGATTCTAATAGTTATAAGATAAACAAAAATAACCAAACGAAAAAAGGAACCATTAAAATACAAGAATATTATGTCACAATCATAAAATTTTCATGCCAATTTTTAATATTAAAAGTATCACCAACCTAAAGTATCACCAACCTAAAAAAAGGTTTTCATGTTTAATTTTTATGATTTGGTTCCAGGATCCAATAGAGAAAATAGAATACTACATTGCTCATAGGAATTTAAGAGAGAATCAAATATTGGAAACATTGAAAATTAACTCGGACAAACAGCTTACAGAAATAGATCTGGTCAGGATAATCTACATGGATACTCCGGAACATATGTGGCCGGCCGCAGCGTATAATGTCAACCATCATTTACAAAAACTTACCAAGGAAAACAAATTAAAAGAAACCGTAGTAGATGGGGAAAGAAAATGGCAATATTTAGTATCATCTAATTTATAAACATCTTATAACTTGGGTTTGTTAAATTTTTTAATGGAGTTTTTTTTTGTTATTTAATTTTTTAAATGAAAAATCCAATTTTGTTGTTTATTTTATTTGTTATAAAAACTAATAAATAACAATAAAAATTAATGAGTGTTTAGTTTTTTTTTAGGTAAAATAATACACCATTTATAATTTATAGTGATCATATATTTACTAGTTATAGTAATGAATAAATAATCTAGCGACTGCGCTTGGGCGGCGGCATCTCGGAGTCGTCATGGAAACTCCTCTTGTTTATAAAATCTAGCAGGTACTCCTTTGTAACTGGGTTACTTATACTCTCCCAAACAGCTGGAAATCAAAAGTTTAGGAAAAAAATATTGACTTGTAGTAGAGCAAAATTCTCATTTAAATAGAATTCCACTAAACAAACGATTTGACAGTGATGGGATTGTTACTTAATCAAACAAGAGTTATTTTTTAGATAACCATAAACTAGTGACAGTTTTCGGGTAAGTGGGTTATATCGATTTCGAAAAAAAAACTTATACCAATCTATACTTCTATACGAATATAATAAAGCGTAAACGTAAACTACTATAACAGGTTTTTTTTCTCGTTTTTAATTTTAATGGCGGGTTTTAGCCGCGCTCGTCGATCCCCTGACATTTTTTTCAAAGTTTACGAAATGTAACCAATAAAATACAGTTTCACGCGGATGAAGCCGCATGAGAACAGCTAGTTTTTTTATCTTTATAAAAAAAAAACAAAAATACTCATTTTTTTTAAGTGTTACCAATAAAAACATATTAGGGTAATGTCAAGTGGGAAATTGAGTTAAGCAAGAATACATACCCATGGCGGTGTTGCGACTATTGGGAAAAGATTTATCTGTCCTCTCTCTCATAAACACCCACTGGCCGTTCTCGAACTTGCACTCTATTATCTTGTTGTTCAAATGCTTCATTTGCTTCGTTAATTTTATGTTGCCGATTGGATTTTTCTCACGGGACACGTAAAGGAGACCAATTTTCTTTGGCAACATACTGAAAATTAACTCATATTTAATCTGTAGCCCCATTTATGTTGGCCAGAGTGAAATATCAAAAAAAAATCTGAAACTGGCTAACCCAAGAAAATTGATTAAAGGTAGACAATAAAGCAAATGCAGATGTCTATGTGCATCGGTCGCTTCGCCATTTTGGGAAAATTCCGGTCATCGCTTGCTCGCTTGTTACCTTATAATATAAAAAAAAAGATTTTTTTTGAAGAAAAAAAAATTTCATTGAACATTTTTTTGTTTTTAAAGATTCATACATTAAAGTGAACTTGTTAAGTTAAATGTTGACTTACCCGAGTCCACTTTCGGTGGTAATCTTCAATCTAAAGTCAACACTGTTCATATCGCTCGGTTTCCATTTCAATACTTCATCGGATGCGCCTGCCACATAGCCCTGTCATAAATTTAAAAAATAAAAAATGTTTTAAAGTATGAATAATCTTACATTATAAATGCAAAAATTTAGATGGATAGATGTAAAGGTATCTCCGGACCGGGTTATCGGATTTCAATAAAATTTGGCACAGACATAGAATAAAGTCTAAAAGAACACTAGGTTTTTTTTGCAATTCCGCGCGGAATACTACTTTTAAAATAAATATTAAAGGCTTTTAACAAGATGTGCAAGAAATCTATACTGATATTATAAAGAGGATAGATTTATATTTTTGTATGTAACTCCAAAACTACTGGTCTGATTTCAAGAATTTTATTACCATTGGAGAGTTACATTATACTGAGTAATATAGGCTATATTACTAGATTTTTTTTTATTCAAGTCTTAAACAGAATATCACTGACCTCTTTAGATGGTTGAAATATAAGTCCATCAGGTTCATGGCATAGTTTCTTGGTGAACTTCTCGTCTAGTAAATAGTGTGTCATGCTTAAGTCCCAAAACTCCTTTAAGTGCACACTAAACGGACCTTTACTTATCATACCGCTGCCAATCGCCCTATTTCTGAAATTATCGCATATCTATTAAAAAATTTACGAAAAAAAAACTTATAAACATCAAAAAATGCAATGCAAAAATGCAATGAATGATTTTTCGGTTTTTTAGCATAAAAATAAAAAAAAAATCCTTGGTTTTTCCTATAATAACAAATTATGTAGTGTTTTTATAACATAATAATTCAAATGATAATTTAATTACCTGGGATTCATAATTTCCTTTTCTATACACATTAATCTAACCGGATAGAAAGATTCCCGGCCTACATTTTGATTTTCAAATCGGATAATATCATAGCATAAATATCTATGTTTCTCTTCACCGTCCTCTTTATCCACAACCATTTCCTGTAAAATAAAAAATAAAACATTTTTTTTTTTACATTCAAATGTAACAAACAAGCGGCCTCTTAAATACGCCAAAAATAGCGGTACCTTTGCCCATAAAAAACTAACAACAAAAAAACATTAAATAGCTTTTTTTACCCCATCAAGGAGAGTATCTGTCAAATGTTTCATAGTCTTGTTGTGTAGAAATATCAGTCCGTCCACTTTGAATATTGAAAAATCTCTGTCCAACATGAACACTCTATCTTTGCCGTCAATTAACATCATGTACCTGGAGAAAAAACACTATTTACTACAAACTAGTTGTAAGGATTTCAAACATTTTATTACAAATCTTACTATTATAAAGTATAGATGGATGGATGGATGTTTATTAGAGTTTGTAGCCTAAACCTCTAAACAGATCTGTAGAGGTTAGCCTGGAAGAACACATAAGATACTTACTGTTTTTGTAAATACCACGCGAACGGAGTTGCGGGTGAAATCTAGTTTTTATAAATGCGAAAGTTTAGATGGATGGATGTTTATTAGAAGGTACCTCTGAAACAGCTCAATGGATTTCAATGAAATTTTGCACAAATGTAAACCATAGTCTGGAAAAACTCATAGGCAACTTGATTTTGTTTTCTTTTTTGATTCTGCATTGACGGAATGATGGGCAAAAGCTAGTATTAAAATATGTAACTCACCTAACACCGTCAGCTTTCCAAGACACCCGGTAAGGTTTTAGTTGCAGATAACTGATATTTTCCACTGTCATCGACACAGGCTGACATCCCGGAAAACCTTTGCCAGTCCATTTGCAGAAGTTTTTAGCTTTCTGCTGTATACTTAGTACATCATCCTCATTTTCGTAAAAGTTAACTCCGTGTAGCGGTGGGATAAACTCTTTAGGTTTCATATGACCTTTCTTATTTCTTCCTCTGTCATGTCTGTAATTTGGTATAAAATTATGTTTCAGTCAGTTCTATTATTTATTCCGTAATATTGACAACATCCTCAAACTAAACACAAAGATAGTCTCTTAACATAACCTTACTGCGACAGAAACTTACTTAAATGATGAATTTGCTTCAGAATGTGATGAATGCGATGCATGTGATGAATTAGCCTGTGACTCATCATCATCATATTCCTCTTCATCTTCTGCAAGTAATAATAATTATTTTGCTAAGTATCATATTTATCTATTCAATTAATATAAATGAATATGCAATTTAATTTACCATTACACCACTGTGGCCTCTGCATTGCTGTTGGGGGGAAGTCGGCACTGTCTTCGTACCGTTTGTATAACTCATCCAAGTAATCTTGCTTGTAGATACCTGGCTCTCTACAATTTACATGTTAATGAAATGAACTAAGCGCTAAATAAAATGGATTTAAACAGTTATTGATTAGTCAACCTGAAAGAAATAAAGAATACACCCAATCCCCAAGTCCCCGACGAGAAAATATGTTAGGGGAAAGGGTGGAAACCTGGCAGAACATAACTGCCATTTAATACAATATTGAGAATCAAAAAATGTAAAGCAGAGTTAAAAACTACTTTGAATAAGAAAAGACAATAATAACAATAGCTGTTCCCCTAGACTTAGCCTAGATCATCAGCCTAATGAGTTTGTAAACAGTTTTCAGTATATTTGAAATTGTATTTAAATTTACAATTTTCTTTAATGTATTAGGCAAGATTTTTTTACCGTTTGGTGGCAAATTGATGCAGCGCAGCATCTAAGCTGAAATCCATTTCCTCCACCATGAAAGACACAATTAAAAATCCCGTTCTATTAAATCCGTGTGTGCAGTGGACACCAATCATATCATCCGGGTTTTGATTCATAAAATTGCTGACTGTGTCAATAAAATGCCTGAAATTATTCACAGAGACCCTTCAATATCCTACTAAGAATGAGTTGCTAAAATAAATTTGATTACAATATTGTATGTTTAACAGAACTTTTGGCCGGAGTGTTCTATGATTAAATGATGCATGGATGTTTTTTACTACATATGGTCAGAACGGCTAAATTAATCATGCTGAAATTTGGCATTGATGTAGAACATAGTCAAGAAGATCAACTTTTTTTCTAATCCTATGCAGTCAGTCACAGGTGACTGTTAGTAGGATAAATTTTACCTTGTTTGTTCTCTTGTAGGTGTCTCTCCATGACCTCTGCATGCCATTTTAATATACTTGCATCCATTCTTCTCTATCTCATTCTTGTCATAAAATCTTGTTGTATTTGTCAAGTCTATCCACAGACCTAATTTTATCTGAATTGAAGGTAACATACATGTAATTATGATGAATATGTTGATAATTACTGTGTTAATGTGAGTATGCAAAATATTTGAAACACAATGTTGCTGTGATGTTATTTAGTATTGTTCATCATATTTAGGCTTTATAATGAAGTGAAAAAGGAAGCTAAAGTACATATAACAATAAAACATTCTGTGTATTATATTTATAGGTCCAGATCAGACTAAAGTATCAACAAGACTACAAGAGCATATGGTATGTAAATGTGCCAAAAGTTGCTATTATAATAATACTAGATTAGTGTATTACCTATATTAATTAATTATACAGATAGTTTTTGCAATTTAACTTTCTATTTACGACAGATGACATTCCAAAAATTGAATACGCACCTTTAGGTCTCTCAGATTTAAAAATAAAATGGATGGCGTGAATCGATTTTCGACTGGAACTTTCTCATTAAAATGAGGACCCAAGGGTGTCTTAAATGCTAAGAACTTTTCAGCAATAAGTCCAGCAGCTTTTCGTGGGCAATTTAGCCATCGACTTGGTATTGGCCCAGAATCCCTTTGTGACATTTTGGACTTTATAAGTGTTTTGTGTTGTGTATTTTTATTAACAAAACACTATTTATATTTTAGAAGGTTATTTTTTTATTGTAACACACATTTATATGTTTGCTTTTATTGACAAAAAAGTAAAACGTTATAAAATAACTCTCGGCAAAATGTACACAATTTTCTACGTTCATCTGTCGATCCGCGTTTGACAAGTCAACATTTGACATCGAGTTGAGAGATTGCAACATTATTATTGTCAATAGTAGAGAGTAGACACAAAAGGATCTCAGTACCTAAAAATTATAGTTTTTTCATGTTTGGATTTTTATCATCATCGTAGGCTTTTTTCCAACTTAATCACAAAATATACTAAAAGATAAAAACTCACATTTCAAAAGGCTTAAGTTTAACGTTTTAAATAATAATTTTCATGCATGCAACATTACAACAAGATATTTAAGCTTAGACTGAGTTTGCACTAAGCGAACGAGTGTAGTGTATATTTTTTTCCAAAATCTTTTGGTGTAAATTGATTTTTTATGTTTCCTATACCTGGAGTATTGTGCTTAAACATTTTAATACATCAGTATACCTATTAATGTGTTCTAGCAGCTTGACAGAATAAATAGAGTTGTAAAAGAAGATTTGACAAATGTAAAAGATTAAAGTAAAGGGTTTATTCAAAAAAACATTTTTAAGGCAATTGCCTGAATTCCAGTTTCTAGTCGTTCGTTTGATATTAATTAAAAGAAGGAAGTATCATCAACGCAATTAGTGAAAAAACATTGCTTGCATTCGGTCTCAATGAGAATTGTTCGTACGACCAAAACGGCCTTTAAAGCCTAGCATTGGCAGTTATTCTGGTTTTGTTTTTTGTTTAAAAAACACCTAAGAAGAAAAGAGAGGGAATATCTATTTTTGTTTTTACGTTGGCTATGCTTGATGTTGGTATTTGCTAAGTGTCTGCCTGCCATTTTGTAAGATAGAAGGGAGATAAAAAATAGTTTTATGGTGTTAAAATTTTATAAAAACTCCGTTGCCATTTGTATTAGGGCCAAAAACAAATGTTTAAATGGACGCATCGTCCATTATAACTCAAGTGTCACGGGATGACGAACAATTAAACAACTATGGATCCGACAGAGGTAAATCTTCAGAGTTACACCTGTTACCTATTGCCATCGAATTGGAGCGTATAATGTTACCTCTCTGTGATGCAAAAATATTTTACCAGTGTATTTAATTTAAAAAGTGTTTCGTGGAAGATGCTATCTTCATATTATAAAATTGTGAGAGTGTAATAACACGAGGTAAACAAATAGAACGTGTAACCGCGCCAACATTTTGAGGAGCAACCTTGAGAGAGCAATCCGAGATTGTCAAATAATTGTGCTTGTGCCGTGTTCGTATTGGGCTATATCGACTGGTTCATGTGAAATAATTGTTTTAGGAACGACGCCCAGCCAGCATAATGAAGGGGATGGTACCCCGGTGTCGGGGTCCACGGCTCTGGGCAGTAAGAAGTCGAGTGGCGGCGGAGGGTTTCTGCGATCCCTTCTGTGTTGTTGGCGAGGTGGTAGAGGCAAGGGTCCGCCGGGCAGCAATGGTGCAAGTAGCATCGATGGCCGGGCCTCTCCCCCTCTGCTGGTTATGTCAGACCATGCACCCCGGCCATTGTTACCACCAGTAAGACATCAGGACATGCATAAAAAGTGTATGGTCATTGATTTGGATGAAACTCTGGTTCACAGTTCATTTAAGGTAAGTTATTCTATGTTTGTCTTTTATACTAAAGATCTTATGAATAATAAATATAATCAACTTTTCAATGTATAAATAAGAAACCATTATAATTTATAATTCTTTTCACAAAAATAAAAAAGGATTTTTTTTAAATTGTGATATAAATGTTGTTTGAAAACATACTATATAACATATACTCAATCTCCTATTATTTTGATAGACATGTGAAATCAGTACAAGAATAATAATAAAATAGAAATTGTAACTTAAAGCATGTCAAAGGTTCATTCACCGATGATTCTTAGATAGATCTCACCTAGCTCAGGCTTCATTTAAGTTTTCATTTCTATATCAGTTCTTGTAAGAAGCACCTAAACATACATAATAAGTTTTTTTAAAGGTTTCTGTTTATATTCTGCCATTTCTTATAAATCACATAATACAAATGGTTCAGAGATGGGGAGATAGGAGTCCAAACTAGGTCGCCTTGTGGACTATAACAAATCAATGTTTACATGTAATCTACATCAGTCTTTCTAAACCAATGTTCCAAATTGATGATAGCTATCTTCCCACTAATATTATAAATGTAAAAGTTTAGATGGATGGATATTTGTTAGAGTTTGTAGCCTAAACCGCTGAATGAATCTCAATTAAATTTGGCATAGATGTAGAACATAGTCTGGAAGAACACAGACAATTTTTTTTTTAAATTCTATTCTGCTAGTTTTGATTAACTTTTTAATTTATTTAACAAAACCCAATGTCTCATGCCTGTCATAATCACACTTTAGATGACTCATGCAAATAGTTGAAACAATCAGACAAGTTTGTAGTTATGTTTATTTCGTCTACGCCAATAAAAAACTGCGTAATTTAGTAACTTCTAATGTTAATTTGTAGTGTTATTTTTTACATTACATTAGCCGAATATAATTCTTAAAACTCTAATTTCGTATCATTAGTTATGCTAGTTCCTTTTTTCTATTCAAATTTGAACTCAATTGACCTTAATATAATATACACTAGCTTTCGCCCGCGACTCTGTCCGCGTGGAATTAAATAAAAATAAAAGTGAGTAGCCTATGTGTTCTTCCAGACTATCCTCTACATCTATACCAAATTTGATCGAAATCCGTTCAACCGTTTAGGCTACCAACTCTAACAAACATCCATCCATCTAAACTTTCGCATTTATAATATTAGTATGATTACTTTGGAAGTTTTCTGTAATATTTGTTTCTTCCGTCGAAATTAAGACAATTAATACTTCCTCACGGAATTTAAAAACATCTAGAAATATAGCCTATTTTAAGTAGAAAAATTAGCTTTCTAATGAATAAAGAATTTTCAAAATCGGCCCAATAATTTTCATAAATACAAACATTTTTTTTCCTCTTTATAATATTAGTATGTTAAAGAATTTTCCGTTGTAAAAGAAAAAAAAAGATCTTGTTTTGTTTATATTATTCGACGTTTACTTTACCAGTGAATATAGTATTAAAACCGTACACGGTTTCCCGCACGTGTACTAGTGACCTTCGCATGTCTTTAATTATTTTTATAATCTATATCTCGAACAGGACATATTTCCCACGTTTTTACATCGTAATCCTTGAATACGAAGCGTAACTCCTCAAGTAAATGAAAATTAATTAGGATGTTTAAAATAAAAATTAGTATTGCCTTGTAATCATACGTAATTAACCATAAAGGTCTAGTTGATCTTAATCGAAGTATTTTTATGTCTCTGAAAGAAGCTCTGTACTCCCCCCTAGCTATAACCAAATTTGGGTTCGTTTCAATTTACTAAACTCACGTTCTACTGCCTTATTTTGGAAGACGATGTTTTGTTACTATGCCTACTGAAATGGCAACCTGTTCGTCTAAATAAGGTCTGGTGAATATTATGTACTCATCAATAATTTATAGGTTATATACAGAGAGTATGCATGTAAACATATCCAGTCTCTCAGTGTTAAAAAAAAAATATATATATTTTTATATTTAGTGTTATATCATTATAAATCCCATTTAAAACCCTCTTCCCTTACCTGTAAACTGTTTTATACCGTAAGGAATTTAAAGCCTATCAACGACTTATCAAAGTATCGTATAACATTTGTATAATATGTAAATTAATCCCTTCAGACAAATATTAGAGCCTACATCGCGAGATATTTCTGTTGGACACGAATAGGGATAATACACTACGGTGGTTTAGCCAACAAAAATGGACAATTGGGAGTGTTTCTTGTTAAGCAGATCGACCTATAAAGAGCTTTTTCCATTGACACACACAAATGGTTAAAAAAACTGGTCAATCTCGGACTCTTGACTATTTCTTGGTATATCCACGAGAGCAAGTCTAATGGCCGGTTCCCCAGCCACTTTTAATTATTCGTTAGTGTTTTTTGTGGTTAACTTCATGAAATGCGTTTCAGAACTACGTAACTTGAGTTTTACTCCGTTGAAACGTACTTAAACATAACACTAGTGAATCATAAGTCATGATAGAATAAATTGAAACTTCAGCAATCCAGCATT
>LD699455.1:1775106-1805642 GCA_003118335.3 Papilio memnon
TCTTAGGCAACAAAGAAGTGTGTGTTTACGCTTTATTACATTAGTATAGATTGTATTGCCACTATCAGGCCTGATGGGCAATACAAGTCATATTGTGTGAGGTAAAATGGGAAGGTGTAATTGTATGTTGATTGTCAGAGGGTAGTTGTGTTGTATAGTACCTATCGATGCCGAGGAATGCCATAAGCGCGAGGTCTGGCTGCCTGTTCCATTTAAGCAATCGTCTCCAGTAGAGGTCGTCTTCACGCTTGTTGTGCAGCGCGTACAGCACGAAGAGCGCGGGGTGCACGCGCGGCAGCAGCACGCCCTGCGCCAGCCGTGCGCCGCTCGCCACCTCGCTGACAACGCACAGTTCCACAGTGAGAGCCCACTTTAATATCTTCAATACCATGATCAGAAGACACCTCTCAAGTGGAATTTATCCCGCGCAGTCTGATGAGTGCTTGGGGCCTAAATTTCCCTTTTCCCTATTGTAGCTTGATTTGAAGTCGGATAGGACATCAGTTAAGGGATACATACTCCATGTAATAAAAAATCGATATAAGATGCAACAAAAAATTAAATTTATCGTCTATTGCAATAAAAACATCGATGCACGAGCATACGAAGATAATAATAATTTCCGCTCATTCCATTAATAAAAATCCGCAATGATTTACCTATTCCCCGCACAATCACTTCATCCCGCTGCGAAATACATTTTCATTGATGCAAGGGCGGATCCAGCTTTGGCGTCAGTGGGGGGAAGTTTCACATAGTCGTGGTCAAGTCAAGACCAATCAGGTCGGGGGTGGGGGTTATGACCCCCATGACCCCTCCCCCTAGATCCGCCGTTGCATGGATGAGTATTGTATCCATATTTTTACAGGGGTTTTAAAACTTTAATGTAATAATTTTATAATTGTTGCGTTAAAAATTACTACATGTATATAATATATTTTACATTACGGGATTTTTCTGGTACCTAATTTTGGAAAATTATAATTGCAACAATGCCAGTATATTTTAATTCAAAGTCTACGGATTATAAACAAGACCGGCGCGCTAATTCTTAAAATGACAGCTGTCATAGGCGATGTGATCGTCTCCAATCGGTCTAGTGTTGCGCTACACCGGTACGGTATCGATTTTCTTATCACTAAAAAAACCATGTGTACATACCCTTCAATGGGATCAGTTTCCTCGGAGTCAGGATATGGCAGCACTATTTCCACGCCTTCTGGCGGTAGTGCGGGGAACAGCAGGCGCACAAGGCGGTACAGCCGCGCAGTGAGACTGCGCAGTTCCGCTACCGCGTGGCTCAGTAGCAGCGGGTGCACGCGCACGCCGCCGTACGTCGTGTTGAACGCACCACTAACGCCCAGCACTAGCTGGCCTAGAGGATGGTGGGTAGACTCACAAGCCTACAGTAATAGATAGTCTTTTAAAATATACAGGGTAGAAAAAGACCGTACTAAAATGTTGACTTCAGACTCGACTTTTTACATTCGAAAATATTGTAATGGCATAGATTTTTTTTTTCACATAAATTTAACAATACGTATGAATATAATATTTAATTCATAATGATTTTAATAACCTTTTTTATGTATACTTAACATGTTATGAAACCTTTAATTAAGATTTACAAATCTAAGTTAAAACATTTTAATTGATATTTTGTACTAAAATTATACTAACATTATAAAAATACTGCTTCACTTCCATATAATCGGCATAATTCAACGTCTTCTGTCCAAACTGCGGTATGACTTCCAAACAGTCGACAGACTTCTCTATATCCGTCCCTTTCCCTGGTCGATGTTTCGCTTTGTGCGAGCATGAGATAGCGACAGCGACGTTCTGCCATATTTTAACGTTATCCACTGCTGGCGCGGTAGGACCGGTCGCGAAATGGTTCCCCGTCGGGGTCAGCAATGTATCCGACACACCGAGGCATTGGAAACATTGTCGGAATAGCGCGTTCCATTTCTGGTTAGGTGCTACACTCAATTTACCGAATGAACTGTAAAAATCAAGATGATTAAAAGAAAATGATTATAAAATCAATGTTTGACTATAGACAAATGGACTTAACATGTCACGAAAATCATAAATAATCATACTTTGGTTTAGAATTTGCTGGCGGCGCTGGATTTGACACATTTAGCTGCATAACAGCATTGCTTAGCTTGACTCCGTCAGTCCAGGCGCCGCTAAGACAGCCTTCAATACGGTCCCCACTGGAGAAGGTCAGCACGCCCTTGCCGGAGAACACACCTGCAGCACGGAACTCGCCCTCATAGTGGGTTCCGTCTTCAAACACCATCACACCGTGACCCTAAGGAATATGATTTTACGAATTCCAGACAGTTTAAGCTAAGTTTATGTGCCTTATAAAAAGTTATTATTTCTTTAGAATGTGTGCACGTCTTAAGGAATGCATGAACTCGTATCGTGACGAGCAATGTTCGCAAATCGAGGTCAACGACGTTCATAATGAGAAACGGATTAATCGTTTTACTATCTGTTTTTCTTCTAATATATTTAACCTATGGAAACCCAAAATGATCAAAATAAATGACATAAAGAGATTAATTTAAATGAAATGATGAAAACAATAATGTTTTTGTTTAGTAAAAACCCAGTAATAGTTTTTTTGTCTTTTAATCTGTTGTAATTAATGTTCAAAACAACATCAAGAACGAGACAATTATGAACTTATCTAAATATTTACTATGCAGTAGTAAATATAATTGATATTGAAAGTAAACATTGATAGTGAACCATACAATGTATTTTAATTACTATTACTAGAGTTGAGATTATTGAACTATATAATAATAAGAATCTCATATCTTGGGTTGGTCATAAAACTTGTATTTTAACATATTGTCGTCCCTTTCATTCAAATCGAAAAGAACAGAGATAACGATATTTGTTCAGTTTTGTTATTGTACATACGCGATTATTTTGTTTGTGTTAGATACGCTTTTACTCAAGTTATTTTGAAAACATTCTTGTATCAATCAATGACTAATAAAGGACGGAAATGTGAATCAAATTGATAAATATAACAAGATAAACAAATCATTTTACATTAACATTTTTGTAAGAGGGGAATTTACTATTTCGAAGCGTTATTCATACGGTTCCATGGTGTAATGGTTAGCACTCTGGACTTTGAATCCAGCGATCCGAGTTCAAATCTCGGTGGAACCTGATTTAATTACTTTTTGTTTTTAATTTTTTTTTCAATAGTTAAATAAAATTGGATTGAAAAAACGAATTACTTTTTTTTTTAATTCAAATTACTTTTAACGTACTATTTGAAAATTGTTAATATAAAATTATGAATTGATAAATCGGTATTTTTATATTCACTTTACTTTTTGTTTTTAATTTTTTTTTTCAGTAGTTAAATAAAATTAGATTTAAAAAACGAATAACCTTTTTTTTAAATTAAAATTACTTTTAACGCAATATTTGAAAATTGTTAATATAAAATTATGAATTGATAAATCGGTATTTTTATATTCAAAAAGTGACATAACAGTTTTACTGTTATGATAGACATAAATATCTGCATTAAACGTGAGGTACTAATTCCATAAAGATAAAAAAATATCACATACGCAATCTTCAACAAACCGTTAGAATATCTTGCGTGAATAATCCTTCGTAGTAAATCCCGTCCAAGGTCACAATGAGGCCGCAACCATGTTTTTTATTATCACTCCAATTGCCTAAATATTTTTCGCCTTTACTTATGTCATCCATTACACCGTAACCCTGGCGTGCACCGTTCACCCATTCTCCGGTGTAAATTGTCGCGTTCGAAGACTTGAAATCGCCTTGCTTTTTCACACCATGACCGTGGGGATTCCCCTCTTTGAAATACCCTTCGTATATATCACCGGAAAGATATTTCATTACCCCATATCCGCTTTGGAGGTTATCTTTCCAATGGCCTTCATATGTTCCTAGAATAGGGGATTAAACATTATTTCAGTATCTACTTATATAATTAGAGGAGCTAGTAATGTATAAAGCTGAGAGTTTCAAGTCTAAATGACGTGAGGTCCAGAATTATGTTAGTGTCTTACCTATATTAGGAATTTCCATTTTACCATGCCCGCAAAGTGCATTAAATTGTAGTTGCCCTACATAAAGTTTCCCATCAGTCCATTCAACTTTCCCATGGCCATGCATTTTCCCATCCAACCATCTCCCATGATATTTAGCTTCTTTGTAAAATGTACTTTTATTCGAAAAAGTATAACTTGCTGTTCTAACTGCGGGCGGTTTGAACATAGTTTCCTTGTTTAAAGCTGTCCTTATTGATGTATTGAATGAACTAATCCATTCAGATTTCTCTTGTTCCGTATTTGTTGATACTGAGATGGTTTCCTCTGGAGTTATAAGCTGTATAGCATTTTGCAGAGAATCAGTATTAGGCACAGGTTCAACCCATAATGTTTCAATGGGATGGACATTAATAACACTGCCACACATGTGGACAAATAAGTCATTGAATAAAATAAACCAATGTGTACTAAAACGTCCAGGGTTCACTAAGTTGAGCTGTCGAGATTTTGACTCCCTTACTAATCGCCTTTCGGGCGTTCTGTATTGCTCTAATGGTTTCCCAATACTTTCCCAAAATAATTTTGTCAGATCTGCTTCCTTTCTTTTCTTCTCTTGATCATCAATTAAACTATCCAAAGATGATATGACTTTATTTAATTTATCCTCTATATTTAATTTTACATCACCTTTCTTTCTTTTAGTTTTATGTCTTAGTAATGTTTGCGCAATGCATTTGTATGAACTTAGCCGTATTAATGGTTGGACAAAGGCTAATGCTACAACAGCTTCTAAGGTTTTCTTATTATTTTTCTGTTTATTTGTTGGCAGCTGGTCACTAAATAAATTATAAACACTTGATGGCACATCAACAACATTATTTATATGAGCAAATCCACCAATAACAATCAAATTGCTTATAGCTAAGTAATACTTTCTATATAAATAAATATACTCTTCTATATTTTTTATTAATGGTATATCACATTCATTTATGTGCTTTTCAGCATATTGCCAAATGGACAACACATTCAGAGCTGTTATATTTAAAATGTCACCAAATATATCACATATGTTCTCATACACATTGGAATGTTGTGTTATTGCTTTGCTTTTCTTTAGAAAAGGTTTCACAAGCGACTGGTGAATTAAAATCATTTCTTCCAAATATCTTTGAGCAATAGATAAATTTTGAAAGTCTGGACTAACAATAGACTCTTCCAGGGAACAATAACTTATGTTACCAGATGATAAAACTCTCCAATGATAGCACATGTTTTGGGGCTTTCTGGTATATGTTTGGGGCTGATTTATTTTAACAGTAAGACTCTTGACATTTTCACTTTGTTCATCTTTTTTCTCATTTAAATTCACTATGGATTCTGTAAAACCTTCAGTATGCTTCCCCATGTAAAACACATTCTCATTCTGTGTATATGCAAGTGTATGGTGATCTGTTGCAATCATATCTCTTATCCTATCACTATCAGAATTTTCAGTGAATTGTTTTGGACCACTCTTGTCTTCTCTGGCATCAAAACTTACCTGATGGAAATGATTGTAGCCCCATACAAACAGTCTTCCATCAAGTGTTAGCGCAGCACAATGCCATTTCCCACAGGAAACCTTTTGTAATCCAAAACCTGATAGACTCATAACTACCATTGGCTTCACCCTTTTAACTGTATCTCCAATTCCTAGTTGTCCATATGTTATATCACCCCAAGTCCATAATTCAGTAGCTAAAATATTTTTACCAAGTTTAGACATGTTCTTAAGACTTTCAGTCTTCCTTGCCGCTTCAAAGTCTTTCTCACTGCTGATTGTACTTGTTGAAAATTGTAAATCTTCAAAATTACCATTTGATGCACAACTATACATAAGAGAATTGACTTCTTCAATTTGGATATGACTTTGAGGTTCATTATCATTGTTATCACTACTACCACTTACATGTCTGGATAATGTAGCAACTTTATCACCAACAGTCTTCACCCCTTCATATACCAGATTTGTGAGATTAGATACATTTTCTTTAATTATTCTTGTTGGTTTCTCTGTGTATTCCACAAGATAATCTTCACCCACTGACACCCAAGATAGCTGTCTACTTAAAAATTGTCTTGCTGCATCAGTATTAATGAAGATATTGTTTATTTTGTCAGTACTTCCTTGAGCAGATTCATTTTCTTCCTCTTCCTTACCATTATCCTCTAATTCATTATCATGTAGTTTATCATTACTCTCTAAATTATTACTTTGAACCTTATTATCTTTTGTAATCTTTGATTCCTCAGAGGAGGGACTAGAGTCTTCTGTAAAACTTTGAGCATCAACATGGACATCAGTTTGTGGTGCTGTAGTGCTGCTGGAATCCTCGCTTGATTTACTGATATGTACTCCAAGAGGACAAGTCTCTGACAAAGATGGGACTGACGCTGGTGATGCGAGACCAATTATTGTCTGACATTGTGAACAATTTGATGCAAAAACCTCCTCATCATCATTGTCACTATCAGTGTCACAATTTCCAGAGTGTTTTACATTCTTTCTAACAATCACTGCACCAAAATTTTGACCTACAGAAGCACTGTACACTGTTCTACCTTCAAAAAACGGAACTTTTTTAATACTAGAACTGTCTAAAGCAATTTGTGGCATAACACCTGAACCCCATAGTTGACCTTCACTGCTAATAAAAAGCTGCCCAAAATCACTTGTCACTACATTTCTAAACTTAACTTTATAACTGTTACTTTTAAAACCATGAGGACAACATCTGGAATCTTCTTTAATAACAATTTCTTCTTTGTTTGTAAAGTTAATATTTGTTTTATAAAGTCTTCCATGGCCATCAATAACATAGAGAATTTCGTTGTGATAAGATATGTCGATTGCTGAAATGCCCGCGACCTTTTTGAAATTCAATGACTCCTCTTCGACAGTACAATAATACACTCCATGATCACTTCCTAACACGATACAGTCTGTGCCTAAAGAGCACAATTTCACAACTTTGTCAGGTACGTTTTGTGACGATGAAATCTTCAGTGGTGTTAATCCACACCAAAATTTGTGTTCACTCATTTTTCGAATATTCACTTTCTCTTGGAACTAGATTAATCATTATGCAGTTTATTACTTTATTTAATTATAACACTGTCATGTTCTCTCCGCCTATAATAGCCATATACGACGGGCAGTTTTAATATCTACTTGAACATTTACTTTACGATTTTTTAATCACTACAAAGCTTTACCAAAAGCTTCATTCTGATGGGATTCCTGTTATTTCTTTCAAATTCAAAATAAATATCATTGTGATAATGATAATGAAAACTGACAATGACATCAAGTTCAGACCCATTCTGTCACCTGTCATTCTTTTATGACAAAGACTCTAGATTAAAAACTTGAAAAAAGTACAAATATTTTATACACCATTAATTTATATTTTTATTAGGGCAAAAATTTTTTAATTTCAATAATTTAATTTATAATACTAAATTTCATTTTTCGGAAGCAGTTAGTATTTAAAATAATTTATAATCTATCCTAACTCAAAAGCAAGAAACGTCATTGTCAATTTGTCAAACTGTGATCGCTCGATTTCTCACTTGCCGTTGCCTTTCTCTATCAAAAAATGGCGAATCGTGGCGGTACATCTAGACGCGTTCCTGAAAATGAAGCTGCTATTACATACGTGCAGTGCGATGGATTGGTAAATATCTGTAAAATACTTTATATTTTCATAAACAACTTTTTACTCCTAATTCAAAGTCGGACACGTCATGGTACTTTCTTGTTTTTAACTTATACTGCAGTAATATTTTTATAAAGGATGTTTGGATACATTTATATTAATAATTAGAATATTGACATATTATTTCTTTGCATTAAAAACATTAATGTTTAGTTATAACGGTACTGCTATATTTTGGGTTTAGGTTATGTTGACGACCTCTTTTATTTACCTGTCCCCTAATGAATTGACTGGATGAGTCATGTACCGTTTTGGAATACCTCTCTCTTTATACATTGCATGATATCATCAGTTAAATTTTCTCTTTAACATGAAACCAGTTTGCTGTAAACATGCATTCAATATGTAGGCTTATGCCTTTGTTGCATTGTTTTGGTTAACATAAACAATACAGTTATTAAGACTGAATTCTTAAATGGATCTTAATCACTATGCTTTATATGCCGCTTGCAATATGTCAGAAGTCAATATTTTAATGGAATTTTATGTGTGTTGTTATCATTTAAGACACTGTTACATGTGTAAATGTTATTTAACAATAGTCTTATAGTATTATAACAGACATTATACATGAAAAAAAAATTGTCACTGTTAAAAATATTTCTGGTAACCAGTAAGAAGTATTTATAGTAATGTGTTACTTAACTTTGTTGCATACATTCTCCATTGCTAAAACACATATAAAAATACATGTTTGTTGATAATGAGAACCCACAGTTAGTTCAACACTTCAAGTAACTTGGACATTGAACTTTAGTTCAATTATTTATTATATAGTTCAATTATTATTGTAATAGTTATTTATTTATAAATGTGCAAATATTCCAGGCGGTGATGAAAATAGTGAAACATTGTCACGAGGAGTCATGTAGCAACATGGAGGTGGCCCAAGGGGCCCTGTTGGGGCTGGTTGTGGAAAACAGGCTGGAGATCACCAACTGCTTCCCATTCCCCAAGCATGATGATACAATGGATGAGGAGGAATACCAGCTGGATATGATGCGTAGACTCCGCAGGGTCAATGTTGATCATTTTCACGTTGGATGGTTGGTTCTAATCTGTGTTAAATTCAATTATTTGAATTAAAAATTGTACCAAAATTATTTAAATTACAGAAATGTAACGTAATTGTTGTACATTTGTTTATAATGAACAACAATTGTTATTATTTGTATTATCACAGCTTTTAAATAATAGTAGAGTCTTTGTGTTAGTCTAATATTAGACATAATCTAAAGCTATATAGCTCTTGTAACATTCTGTCTTACTGCCAAATACTAAAACAAATTTTGAAGTACTTGCTTTGTAAGCACTTCTTCTGTTACGCTTCAAAAATTAATGGATTTTTGATTTTATAGACTTTTTCTAGTTTTCTATTATCTAGAATTCAGTGGATGCTACATATTTAAATGCCTTAACTAAGCTCTGAGTCTCAGTTAATAGTTAATTATTATTCTTGTCTTGTCAATTACTTTATTGTCTAATTTCCAGGTACCAAAGTGCCGATGTTGGTAATTTTCTGAGCCAGTCTCTATTAGAGTCACAATATCATTATCAGACATCAATTGAGGAGAGTGTGGTAGTCATTTATGACACAAAGAAATCAGCTCGAGGCTTCTTGACACTGAAGGCATACAGATTAACTCCGCAGGTAATATTGTCACTGAAATACTTTATTTAATGAAATCTAAGATGATTTACAAATTGTCTGTATTTACAAGTCTGTTATAGTATTTTCTGTAAGTAAGGATGCACTAAAAAGATCCCATGCAAGTTTTGAATGTCATTTTTTGTTCAATTATCAACAGATAACAAAATTAAAATTGTTAGCACTAAATATTGATAAAACCGTGAATATTGTAATATAAACGACATAATTTCAGTAAGGATATATTCATTTCAAACTAATATACATTTGAAAGTATGTATGGATAGATGTTAATGAAATTTTAAACTTGAACGATGCTTACTACGTTTTTTTAAATTCTGCTAAAGAAAAAGCAAGTGTAAATACAGTATTCGTAGTCTCAAACATGACAAATATGTTTTTTTCTGGGTGTTTAATGATTTTCTTATTTTCCAGGCAATAGCCATGTATAAAGATGGTGATTACACTCCGGATGCGCTCCGCAATCTGAAGATTGGCTACGAGAGCTTGTTCGTTGAAGTGCCAATTGTCATTCGCAACTCACCATTGACTAATATCATGATGTCGGAGCTCTCAGAGATGATTCCAGAGGAGGAGGGCTCAAAGTTCCTGGATTTAGGCACCGCGTCAGTGCTTGAAGGTGAGTTTATAGTTAATAAGTAGTGTTGTATTAATTGTTATGGGATTTTAGTTGAAATTTTCAGGTTTAAAATTCAGTTTTGTTAAATTTACTAATCTGACAGTGAATTAGACTTTCAAATCTATTGGTAACATGGATGAAAACTGTTACATCTATCTTAGTTCTATTGAAAAGTTTTAAGATATAGGTATACTAGGCGAAATAAAAAAAGACAAGTAGCCTATGTGTTCTGCCAGACTATGGTCTAAATTTATCAATATTTCGTTGACATCCGTTGAGCCGTTCAGGAGATGTCTTCTACATTAACATCCATCCATCCGTCTAAACTTTCACATTCATAATATTAGTAAGATTAAAAAAAAAACCATAACTCGAAAATTAAGCAAAGGTAATTTAATTTAAGATAAATTTGTAAACCACAATTCAATTTTAAATTTTAGGCCAACTTCGTAGTTTAATGGAACGTGTTGATGAATTAAATCAGGAAGCGATTAAATTCAACCGCTACCAGCAGTTGGTTGTCCGACAACAGCAAGACAAGCACCGGTGGTTACTCAAGAGGGCTCAGGAGAACTCTGCTCGTGCTGCTAAAGATGAGCCTCCGCTACCCGAAGAGGATGTCAATAAATTATTCAAGCCGCACCCTGTCCCATCCAGGTTGAACCCAATGATTGTAGCAGGACAGATCAATACATACAGTCAGCATATAAGCCAGTTCTGTTCGCAGAGCTTGGCCAAGCTGTATTTGACGCAAGCGCTGCAAAACGCGAAAGAAGCTAAACAGAATAATTAATTTTGTATCTGGCAATTAAAGTAATTGAGGAATATGTTGTTTTATTTATGACCTATGCATGTTTTTGGTTCTGATTAATAAAGTAAAACAGGTTTCAAATATTAAAATTAACTTTTATTAAAGTAGAATTTCCGAAAATTTGTCTAAAATTAATTTGTCAGGCATGATTTTATAAAACGTTCATAAATAACGCCTAGAAAAAAAAATAGTTGAAGTATGAGAATGAAACTGTTTTATTAATTCCGGAAAGTTATGATTACGAAACAAAAGAAAATGAACAGAGGGTATTACGAATATTCGTGAGATATTAAGAAGCGTAATCGACAAGATTAATTGATACTATAATACCAGTCCATACTAGTACTATTATTGTCTGTGGTATTAGAACCCTAACAAATCATACAATTATCGATTATTTTACAAGACGTTCTCGCGAGTGTAGCGCAAACATTAATGATAGACCTTCTATATCCTGTCTAGACTACATTGTCTGCGTTGACTATAACATTTAAAAAAAAGTTTACCTTTTATAAGACTACACTCAAATTAACATATTCTACCAGCAAATCTTTGGTAAAAAATATACACTAATTAGCGCGAATGCTTACAAGTCAAGAAACATGAAGCGTTACTTCTTTCTCAACTATGTTAAGTAAGGTTAAATGCACTAATTAAAATTAAAGGTTATATTTCTTTTATTCATTTTGCCTCGAAGTGCGTTTATATTTTTTGCAATTAAACCATATTTGTTTTTCGCTAGCTGTCTAGTATTGTTTAATGGCTTAATTTGGTTAATTCTCCTTGATGAGGCCGTAATATACCTTCGGCTCGCTCCGAAGTAGTAAAGCTTGTTCGAAGCGACCGCCGACAAAGGCTAATAGCGATAACTTGAGCGATTGTCCCTTGATTGCTACAAATTGCTTCATCCTGCTCCACCAGCGCCGCCCCCGGATAATTGGGGCCAATCTTACCCTACAGTAAATTACTCCATACCTGTCTAATGTCCGGTAATCGCGAATAAATTAATGTCCATGTTGACGTCCTTCCTATCGTATATGATCTAATGTTGGACTTGTATCCTACTTGATAAGATGTAGTGGGATAAAGTTTATTTAATTACAAGTCTGCACAAGCACAGAGCAGGCAGAGAATACGACTTAAAACTAGAGCTTTGTTTTTAAATTGATATTTGCATACATACATGGTCTATGATCTTAGAGTTGGTTTGATAATCTGTATTTTTCGTTATTTTATCTATATTTTTGCATAATTAATATAGCCCAGTTCTTGAGAATAGCCGATTTTACTATTATACTTTATCTTTAATTTTAAAATTAATTATCTTGAATTATAAGAAGATAAACTGGAGATATCTAATAGCATATGGAACTATAATAAATGTTGTATCCTCGTACATTTTTGTTACCTGTGTATATCAATAGAGAGCTACAAGACATCGCGTGCATGTTTTTTTCTATAATTCGTGTTATTTGACTAATTTCCTTAATGAAGTCATTATACAAGAAATTAGATGTTGACCGTTCTCAAAATTGACATTTGAGTCTGGACAATTATTAGTTTGCTAAAGTTAAAGTAAATTGACGGATCAACCGCAATATGACATCGGATGTGAACGCACGATCTCATTACGTCATTAAAAATTATATTAAAAAAAATATAGGTAATATAACTTGTCAACTTCTAAATACTGAGTACAAAAGGAGTTACTTTCACTGTAAGTTTTACTGGTATGGATATATTATGCGGCGAGAGGATATAAAGAAGAAAGTATTAAAATTGAATATGGATGTCTATAAAGGTAGAGGAAGACCGAAGAAGGGAGTAAATTCGGATATGACGCCTGATAAAATGTAAGGAAGAACAGCACATTTGCGGACCCTCCGTAAGACAAGGGCAATTTGATGAAAAGAAGTTTTACTTCATTTGTAAATAGCTGCTGCTCGCGACTTCGCCCGCGTGGAATATTATAAAAAATAATTAAGAACATAGCCTATGTTACTCCTTGATATCGTAGTTATTTAATGGTGAAAGCATTTTTAATATTGGCCCAGTTGTTTTTACGTGAATCAAAACATACAAAAATACAAATCTTTCCTCTTTATAATATTAGTATAGATATATTTACATTGCTTTAGGGTTTTCTTGTGTTTAATGTATGTGGGTGCAAATATATCGGCGTAGGTGTGAATAGAAATGGGCAAATGTGTACTAAGTGCCCGCGGGGTTCGCGGCTGCAATTACACACCGTTAACGAGATGATCGGTTTACAAATATCAAAATTATACGATATCAGCTGGTTTCTTGACATTTTAAGTGAGACCAAAGGATAGGGCGTTTAGTGTAAAGTGAACGGGGTTATTATATTGATTTTATAGTACTAGATACAAATTATATTAAGAAAGGTGGGATTTGTAAGGTCTAATGTTATTCACAACGTCTCAGATGCAGTTTCTTGATTACTATTTGACTCTTTTTTAACTAATATAATACACTTAATTTGGTTTCATGAAATTATTTCACATTATAAATTCCTTATTTATCGTGAATTAGGATAAAAACAATTTGCATAACAATAGAAAAATTATACGTGGATTTTAAACACAGAAGAGGTGGACCTCATGCCTCAGTACGGGCTCAACATCTGTTAAGGTTAGGCCTCCTCTCTCAGTAACGTCAAGTTGATAACTTTTAAGTATTGGTTTTGAGGGAATTTAATCAAAAGCGAACACATAACAGTCATTACCGGGGCCGGTTAATTTCAAAGTATACGATAAACGATGCAAAAATAATATTTAAGAGAATTAGGGGCTGCCGATGTTGAGGTGCGCAATTTGGAAGATTGCGCCGCGTCCGAGGCTCGTTTTCTGTGATTTTTTTAATTAAATTACGAGTCGGATGCTGTGAGGTTGATGGGCGAGCGTTTATCGCGGACAGAGTGACCTTCACGGGCCTTTTTGATCGAATTAACTTAATCGAGCTTGTAGTTTTTTTTTGTTCTCATTAACGGTGACACGAGTCCTGACTTTTAGCAATTTGTGATAGGCATGTATGGTATATACAAAGTAATTGTTTTAATGTACTTTTTAATAATTAGCATATTAGAGCAAATCACGAAATGTGATCTTGAATGTAATTTTATTTCAATATATTAATAAAGTATGTGATTACCAAATATTAGTTTTAGCTAAGATTTTTTTATAACCAGAATAATATCAAGGAGTTGCCAACATCTGTCATAGGATATCTTTGTAAAAACAATGCTAACGGGCCGAGCGCGAGCCAGTCGGTCGTAAATCCCTCAGCCAGGCTGCGTTTGATAACCCGAGAGTCCCGTGGGCCCGTGGGTGTGCGTCAACGCAGTAATGTCACCTATCTGTGCTCACAATTTGTTGTCTGTGGTACCTTGGTACTCTGTGGTAAAACGAAGTGTGTAATTTTGAGAGATTGTATAGTAGATATCTGTGATTTTGAGGTTAGAACAAAAAGAGTCAGACATGTTTTGTCTTTTGTCATCAATTGATTGACTTTAAAAGTTTTCAAGTTATTAATCTATATCTATCTATACATATAATAAACTAGCTGTTCGCGTGCGTCTTTATCCGCGTGATATTATAAAAACTATTTTATTTTTTACATTTGTCAAATTGTCAATTGCAAATGACAAATTGACATGACATTATGACCAACCATGACAATCTTGCTTCCTTGATGTTGGCAGCAACTTATGGTCTCTTTCCCACATTGGGGTTTTTATCCAAAATATTTAGCCCCTAAGTTTATTGGCGTGAAAATAAATAGCCTAAAGCGTAACGTAAGTGTAGGGCTTTTTATTAAAAAAAGAATTATTCAAAAATATGCTATAATTGCTGACATCTTAGGCAACAAAGAAGTGTGTGTTTACGCTTTATTATATTAAGTATAGATTTGGAGTTGTAATGTCAAAAGAAAAATTCCGGATATCGGGAAGATGATGCATTTGCGTTGCTGATATAGAAAAATCGCATTTAATTTTTTTTGTTTGTCTGTCTGTCCGCAAGCCGTGTTTGTTTTAGGTAATCTGCGAAACAGTTGGGCTAATTTTAACGGGACTTTTACTGGAAGGTAGCTGTTAAAAGGTTGACGCACACGGGTATGTTCTGTGCTAACGAAGTTTGCGGACGACAGCTCGTATCCTATATAGCAAGCATTTTTTTATGTTATTGTCAGAAAACAAACGTTTTAAAGTCTATAAAAGTACAAGCCTTTGAAGGTTTGAAAATGTTGCTAATTTTGGATATAAAGTTCTGATTGGTAATATTGCGTAAGAATGTTTTTTTTTAGCGATAATGCAATCGCAATCAGGTTATTTCTCAGTATTCGGCGGCCATACTTTCCCGTTTCAAGTAAAAACGTTTAGCAAGAACATGTGTCGTAAATGCGGTTGTATCGGAGAACCGCAGTAACAACCGATTAAATCAATTACATTTAATTTCTCTCTTTGCTTGTCAGGTGGTTATCGTAAATGATCTTGTCCCCGGTGAGGTCAACAGGCGCTAATTTTAATCAACTTTAATTATATATGGTCCTTTTTATTTCGTATTGAAATACATGCAATTAAGATGGCTTTAAAATTATACTTTAAGGAATTTGATGTTTTGCTTTGTATTTGCCTGCAATTTGTATGTAAAATTCAAGCATTACGCTTACGATGTCCGTAAGGTAAAGTTTCTTACATAAACCAATATATTTTATAGTTTTATACTAATTAGTAAGTCGCAAAGATTGTTATTGAACGAAGAGATCTTGATGGTGGTTGTGATTTAATATAACGGTTTTCAAAACGGTTATTTTTTAAATATTCGCTAGATATCGTTTAACCTAAGTAACATGCGAAACAAATCAAGTTTTCCCAGTGTAATTCAAACTAAATAATGGGCACAGTAATGCATCTTTTAAAGGCATCATTTAAATTGCCTACATAAAGGTATAAGTGAAGAAATTGATTTTGATATATCGATAGGCTTTATTTAACCTACACGATGAGAAAATTAAGTTAACCATAGACGCGGCAGAGGGCTCTGATGCTTCCAATTATGTGCTTACATATATGTACCGTGGTTTAAAGTTAAGTGGTCATAAAGGTACGCGGTAGCTGATAACTCACGCCACTCTTTATAAGGATATACGACTTATGAAGGATAATGGAGCAACGATCAAAAGTCTTTATGGATGGGCAATTTGCTTACTATGTTGGTTAAGAGAGATCTTAAAGCGATTTTATTTGAGTATGATCGTTACCTTTTATATATTTCTTTTTGTTAATTTACTTTTATATTTTAAAACTTAGCCAATGTAGTTTCATCCTTTGTCTAGAATTTTAAATTTTTAACTATGAAAAAAATACTTTTATAAAAGAACTTCTTTATTACTTCTACGTTTTAAGTGTTTTTTTAACTAATTACTATACTATTAAATATTAATTTGATGGAAAAATTAAAAATCACTGCGTTTACTTGCTTCCGTCATTTTAATTTTACAAGTTGTTTCTAAGTTATGGTGACTGAAAATGGAAATGCTTTTGCCTCTTAATGTTATTATACTTAAAGTGAAGTTATGTTTTAAGTTGACTTTTACGATATCTTGCACTTAATATACTTTAATTATGTTTATGTGCTAGTAAAAGACAATAATTACAGTAATCTATGAATTTAAGTTCGTTGTTTATAGTTTGTCGTGTTTTAGTTCTTAATAATGTGAAATACTTGATATTTATCGATATAAAATCACAAGTTTAGTTGATTATTTTCCAAGATTATTCATAATAACTCATTAAAATGTTAATGTGTTAATACCAGTATTGTGTACTTGATACATACTTAGACAATGTTTATTTTAGTTATACATTAACTGTTCCCGTGCGGCTTCATCCGTGTGAAATTATAAAAACTTTATTTCATTGTTTACATTTGTCAAATTCTCAATTTCAAATGTCAAAATGACATGACATGATGACAAACTATTGCAATCTTACTTCCTTGATGTTGGCAGCTCGTAGCTTATGGTCTCTTTCCCACATTTGGGTTTTTATCCAATTTATTCACCGTCTAAGTATAAGTATATAGCCTAAAGCGTAACGTAAGTGAAGGGCTTTTTATTAAAGAAAGAAGTATTCAAAAATATGCTGTGAATGCTGACATCTTACGCCACAAAGTAGTGTGTGTTTACGCTTTATTTTATTAATAAAGATAGATACCGATATAAATAATTCACTTACCAAAGTGAATTATTTTCTTTTTTTTAAGAAAATAAATTTAAAATGAGTTTCAAAGTATTGTCCCAGTTACAAGATGACGTAGATTTTCATTTGACATACAAAATAAAAAAAACGATTCTATAATTTAGATTGTATCACAGTTCCCTATTTCGTAATTCTTAAATTAACCTGTGACTGACATTCCTTAGTCAATGCACTATCATCGTAGATTCCATTCAGCTAACATCTGCGGCCGTATCATTAGTGCGTGGATACCACATTACAAGTAACAATTTGCACGTTGGATGTTCTCTTAGCGATTCGTTGTGAGCATTTACACCGCCTCAGTATTGTAATAAGAGGTTTGCATTCACACTGTTCTCTCCAGTTGAACTACAATTTCGCCTGGCTGTTCTTCAACTATTTTCCGGATTATCGATTATAGTCTATTAAGTTTTACCTTTGTTTTTTAAGTAACGAAATACTCTGAAATTAAAAATAATATTTAATGTTAACAATGAAAGAGTCATGTGATTACGACTTGCTTTATAACCTAGCTTTTGCCCGCGACTTGTTCCGCGTGGAAATATAAAAACAAAAGTAAGTAGCCTATGTGTACTTCCAGACTATCCTCTACATCTATGCCAAATTTCATCGAGATCCGTTCAGCAGTTTAGGCTACAAACTCTAACAAACATCCATCGAATTCGTTCAGGAATTGTCCTGCAAAAACTATTAAAAACAAAAGAAAGCAAATCGGATTCTCAATGGAGTCGATGTATCAAAAAAAAAACAGAAAGTACTGAAGTCCAAAACCTCCTTTTTGAAGCCAGATATAACTTTCGAAATATAAACTGGTTGACAGTATTTTATTTATAAATTCGTATGCGGTTGTTTTTTAGCATAGATCAATTTAAATTAATTTAATACGATGCTGAAGTCGGCGGCGTCGCTCGAGGCGCGTAATAACGCGTCGCGAACTGCCGCACTACTATTATACAATTTAGGATAATTAACTACCGGATTTTGTTGCGCTACCCCGTAAGTAATTACGTTTCATAACATGTTCCCCGACACTGTTATTAAGGCCAAGTTCATTCCGACGCTAATGTCCGGGAGACGGTTGTAATTGCCACTTGAATTTTGTTTACAATTGTGACATTTTAATTGTGCTTTGAGACTGTTTTTGTAATTCGAATTAAGGGACTACCTGGGTAAAAATTACTATAATATACGTAATGTGGGATGAAATAATTTAACATTGAAAAAATTATTTAATGTCAAAATGTCAACTTCTTGACAAAGAGTATATAAAATCAAAACTGCTGCGTTCAGAAATAGAATTAAAAATGTAGAAGACATTATTCACTTTATTTCTGAACGTATTAATTTTATAACCAATATTGAATACTTTGTACGTACATTCTTTATTAATAACCGTTTGCGTATGTGGATCTACTACTTAAATGTCAGTTAAATTGCTTTAACAGTTCGAGATACGTAATAAGGTGTCCATGCAGTTGTAGTGTATAATTTTCTCCCGCATTCAATCATCCCAGTACTTGCGAAGCGCGTTTCGTCATAGAGTATGTGAGAAAAGTTATGACATTTTTAATAATTGCTTCAGCTTCCATTCAATTTAGTACAACTGAACTAAATATTACTCAGCTATTGTAATATATTAAACTTTTTTGTTGCATTCTTTTTATAAAGTAATACATTTTCTATAATTAGTTTTATTTACCTATTTGCATTGACTTAAAATTATGTTTATTAAGAAATAATCTTAATAAACACAGTATTATTTCAAAACAGTTATTTGTCAAGTCTACGCTCCTTAGTCTTTGCGCTGACTTTTGAAAGTGACTTTCGTCTACGAGTTCTATCGTGTCTGTTGGCTTTTATTGGAAGTAATCATAAGGCTATTAATAAAGGTAGAGGCTTCAATCAACATGTTCAATGAGATTATTGTAATAGCCGCCGACCGCACTGAGTGCGTGCTTTATGTTATTTGATGAGAAACTGTTATTTATCTATTACAATGTTCGTAAGATACGGGTTTCTTACCACGATTTGGTTGTTTCGCTCCCGATATTTCGGCACAGTTGCATGCGCCATGTTCACGGACTGACTGAAGTGATGCGGTAGTGTGAAAAAAAACAAGAAACCCGTACTTTACGATCATTATAATTGCAAAAACCACGACAGTTTAAAGTTATATATTGTTATTTATCTATTTCACTTTGGATCGTGATGTACAGAAATTAAAACAGAAACTGTACATAACACATTGTTCGACATAAAAATTTATAGATATTTCCATATCACTGAAAATTAATTCATTGATTCTACAGTTAATTCTATGTTCATGTTGTGTTACAAAGTTGTGTCTCGAAGAACGTATAGACAACTTACTAAGTTTTATTATAGTACTTAAAACGAAGTTGCGGGTAAAAGCTAGTGCTACTATATTGTTAAAATACTTTTAATTGTCACGTTTTTACTTGTTTCATTGTTTTTCTTCGATATCTTTTTATCCATTGGAGATAAGCATATCGTCACTAGAATTTCATTCAAGTGCATATCAAAGACTGTTTAGAGATTCTTTTAGATAGAAGTCTACTCAGAATTCTAATCCCGATCATCAAACGTCATTATTCTCTACACTATTAGTGCTTAGAAACTAATAAAGCAGGTTTTATATTTGCCGCTGCGTCACGCGCGCCCAATCTTCCCCCGCTGCGTCGAGATACGTCTCATTCAGGACACTCACAGCAGTATAACCTACCCATTAAGTGTTATTAATATGCACAGATTATAAATATGTTCTATTAAAACTACTGACGGATTTCATAACCGTTGTGTTTTTATTGAAAAATTGTTCGTACTACGAAATTTCGTTTCAAGCATATGTTTATTTTTTTTTATTTCGTTCTAATATATGCTAATTTAAAAATGATGTAGAGGTGCGAAAGCTTAATTATGAGGCTTGTATAAAAATACTATAAACACAATATTTTGGAAGCAAGGGTCGTTTTTTAATTATATCTTAACAAATCAAATCTCTGTTGGGAACGAAAATGTCATTCTACGATCACCTAATCTTTGACTATCAAATAAGTTTACACAGATCTATTGTGCACTTTAATTGAAAACGACATAAAAACTAGCGAAGAGGAATTGATACAACTTCATTACGATTGCAGTGGTCACGATGATTCTATTGAAGACGTAAAAGTAAAAAACGGTACACATTCGAAGTTATGAACTAATTTAATGCAATCTAAAATAGATGTCTCTATAAAGATTGGGATATTAAAACGCAGCTGGTTACTCCTTCGATTGCCTCTACATGGTCCGTAATGTGTAACTGTAATAGAAAATAAGTTAATTTGATAGGAAATTGTTATTTAAACGAAGTGGGAGAAATACTAAATTTATTATATTTAATTGAATTTAAAAATGCCTTGTGTACTTAGTAAAGGTTTGTATTGAAAATCTAAATTAATATATGTATCATACACTTTTAACAATGCTTATAATAAAAGTAATATGTTTGAGCAACAAATGTTATCATACTAATATTATAAATGAGAAAGTTTAGATGGGTGGATGTTTGTTAGAATTTGTAGACTAAACGGCTGAACGGATTTCGATGAAATTTGGTATAGATGTAGAGGATAGTATGGAAGAACACATAGGGTCACTTTTGTTTTCTTTTAATTCCACGAGGACAGTCGCGGGCGAAAGAAAAACAAATAAAAATCTACTGTAGTTTAATTCTTATTTTTAACGAATAATAAATTTACTAAAGAAGGTATTTTCGAAAAGTTTCCTAACAAACTTTACGTCTTTAAGAATCAAAACGAACTCTTCACTTAATCAAAATGAAAGCAACGCTGAAAGGCCTATTAAAGTAAAGACACGCCATACCTCCAGTAATTGCAGAAAACAACATTCAAACCGCGAGACGACCTGTACCTTACGAACTACCAGCTTTAATTGACCCACCCTTCCCCTCGTTGTTCCCCATAAAGAGAACATGTATGAAAAATGCAAGTTCAAATTAAATTGGTCGTATACATCTATGAACCGAGTTGGGAGGTCTGTCGGTCACCTCGCTAATTGAATATGTCAATCATTTTAACAACGCAAATGAATAGGGCTTAGAGTAACCGTAGCCAGTTTAAGAAGACACGTCAAGGTCTTGGATTAGCGGTGATTTTAGAGTTTCAGATAAGCTGGTGGTAGCAGTGACAGGTGCCCGAGGCGTGCCATCGCTCACCTTAGTATTAATGTCCATTTAAAGCGGACAGCGCTAATTGTCTGCTATAATTTTCCGGTAAACTCATTATGTGTAACGCTCAGGGCACGCTGAGATATCTATGACGGATTACTGTTCCTGTGACGTCTGTTTATATTGACCAGTTAGTTACTCGGTTGGATTTAATTTAATCTAACTATTTAGAAAAAGTTTTTGAGGCCGTTAGTTTGTTAATAATTGCAAACTTTGGTATGTAGTTAGTCCATGTTAGTATTTTATATGAGGACTAGCTGTTCCCGTGCGCCTACATCCGCGAGGAATTTTAAAAAGTTTGTTTCATTATTTACATTTGTCAAACTACATTATTTACAATTGCAAATGTCAAAATGACATGACATGATGACAAACAATGGCAATCTTTCTTCCTTGATGTTGACAGCTTATTGTTTATGGTCCCAGATGAGGGTGTTTTTCCTATTTATTTATCCCCTAAGTTTAATAGAGTGAAAATATATAGCCTAAAGCGTGTCGTAAGTGTATGGCTTTTTATTAAAGAAAGAATTATTCAAAGATATGCTGTGATTGCTGACATCCTACGCCACAAAGTAGTGTGTGTTTACGCTTTATTATATTAGTATACATAGATGAATCATTTCATTAAAAAAATCTTTCTTTTTCTCTTTGATTTACTCACTGATTGACTCCCAACAAATGGAATTATAGATGTCCTTATTTACATATAGACGAAAAAAACAAAAGACAATTTGTAACAATAAATCATAGAATAGTAATTTTGTTACGTCTTTTTGAGCCGGAAAAAATAAAAAAAACTGTTGCCGTTATGATAAATAGAGATTAAGTTTAGTACCCTTACATTATAGTATTCAAGTAATAATATAGGTTGGTCTTTGAGATGTTGGGAATATATTTTGTTACTTTTTTTAGTTGTTTGTACTTTTGTAGACTACAGTTATCCACTTAGGGTTCAAGTGCTTAATATTAAGAAGTTTTTAATTACATTATCATTCTATAATTAATTTATTTTAACATGGAAAGGGCACCTGCGGAGTTTTTTATTGGCGGAGAAATATAATTATTTGCACCTGCGATTCGTAATCGATTACCGCCATAGTATTTCCTTGCTGCCTAATATTTGGAGCAGGCGCCATGCTGCGCGCACCCCTACCGTTATAATACGCGCTACGGAGCCTTATTCTGGAAAAATTAAACGATACCATTTCGATATTTGTTCAATGTCCACTTTATTCGTATCTTATTGTTAAAATAGTGTTTATTATTTCTATTGATATTTATACAAAAAAATTTATGAGTTTTATTAATTTTAGCTAAACGGTTCAGTTTTTAAATTTAAAAATGACTTTTATGTGAACCACCAAAGTTTTAACAGAATTTAACTTGTAATTGTCACAATAAATACTAAATTATAGTATGTAGACCATAGAAAAATATAAACAATAATATATCAATAAAAATGTAAAAAGGTTGCTTCGAAACGTAATCGTCTTTCAGAATAAGGACTCGATTACAAGGAAAGGTCGGAGCTCAGTCAAATGATACATGTGTTTAATTCAATTCGTTAGATAGCAGACAGAGGGCGCTGGCCTACTGTGGGTACGATGAAATATCGATCTTATTAATAACAAACAACTTCAAATTGAAAATTAAATCTGTTATCTAATTTGAATACGTCAATAACAGAACGATGTAGTACCATATTTTATTATAACTAATGCGTAATACATTATTCTTGTTAAAGCTATTATTGATAATTCTGCTAAGCTAAAGCCTGTATTAGACTATAGAGTAAAAAAAAAACAAAGTAAAATTGTCAATTCTAACCTAAAAACTAAAAGTATTATCTTAATCTTTGAAAAACTTATTCTATTATGTTTATGCAGCTACAATTTTGATCTAACTTACATAAGAACTTATTATTATATAAAAACCATCATCAAAACTGTGTTCAAATAATGCCGTGTCCACGCATTATGAGATATTGCGGGACAGTATTATTATAAATTCCGGTGTTAATTATATCGTGATGGTTCGGGCGGCAGAGGCACAAAGCGCGCCTGCGCCTGCGCCGTGTTGATTTTCAGTTTATTTCATTAGATTGGCGCCGCGGGGTGCGGCCTTCGGCCATGTGTGGATACGTTATCTATAAATTGGACGGGATAAGTCCTTAAGTTAATATTGTACCGTCATAACAATTTACATTAAAAATTGTAACGTCCTAGGAAATTACAGATTAGTTTTTACCAATGGGTTAAGCAAGCAAGCAATACATTATGCCGTGTTGTAAAGAAATAATATTGATACAATAAGAAGGTTACCTAAAAGCGTATTAATTGCTTGCAAAATTTCATTTCCCTTGTCAACACTTTAGTGTATATGTTAAATGTTTTATTTTTACTGTGTTTTGATCTAAGGATTAGGTTTTGTATGTAAAATTTATTTCAGATATACTAGTAATTGTATTTAAGTTTATTGACATTATGGTCACCCTACACCAATCATAGAGTTCACCTGCCTGCTTAAAAATCATAAAATATTGCATTTTTAATGAGCTTACCTTTTCAATTTTCGAGTTTACGGCCTTTATCGGCGTGACATCGGCTCTAATCAAGCCCGTTTGCTTGTTCGTGAGCGGCTTGTTTATTTTTTTCTAACATGATCATTGATTATTGCTTTCCTTTACATCGTATTTTCTTGTATCAGTAAGTTATTGATAATTGAATTTTTGTGACCGTTTCATGAGTCGTATTAGTGTAATATTATGGGCCTGTGATCGACGAAGTGACGAAAGATAGGTATCTATGTAAACGTGTGGGAACTCCGTCCGCCGCGGAGTTGATTGTATTTTATATCGTACGTTGTAATGAAACATTGATTGCTTGATGTCGTTAGCATTTCCTGCGGTATTCAATATAATTCCTGAGAGGTGAACATCTTATTTATGTATTTGACAAGAGATCCTTCACTTATGTTTATTGATGTTTTATGTTGCAGGGTAATATGGCTACATAATATATATCGAATAATAAAAATGGACAGTATTTACTGCACTTCAATACATTTTTATCAGCACGAATGCTTTCGGTAAACTGTAATATTTTGTCATAGTTTTCCATGAAAACATCATATCTTGTAAGTCTAGGAAAAAACCTGCTAGTTTAATGATGTTATTAAAGAAGTAACACTGAGTAAGACAAATTTCTTTAAAGGAACATCCTTTATGCCATAGATTATATGTTTTACTCGTCTTCTGAATTAATTATACAAAAAATTTAATACGTCAGGGTTGATCTCTTTTATATTATTATTGTTTTTTAACTTTTGCATTGCTATTGCATTAGATTGTGTTCTTGTCAGTGGGCATGCTCGCAATCCGCACGAACTGTCACAATAATTGCCAATCGTAGTCGGTGACGACTCCATCAGCCGGCCGTAATAATATCGGAATAATAATACGTGTCGCTAACAGCCTTTTTGCGAACTCTCACGTAATAACTTTCTTTCCTACTGCTAATGTATAATAATATCGTAATTTATTACTGGCCAGCCGTGTTCAGCGGAATCTCACGTTTTTGTTTATTACGCTCTAATGTTAGAGATTGTCCGATGTTGTATAGTCTGTGCACATTTAATACTGGCCGGTAAAAGTTACGCGGAATTATTCTGATTTAAAAAAAAAAACTCAGTTATGTTCCGTTTTTGTAGGTTATAAATACGATTTGCTGTATATTTAAGAATTATATCTTTAAATATCATGAATAGGCTCGTTGCTTTCTTTGTGTTGTTATAAACGACCATCGATTAGTCACCTTATGGTAACTGTATAACGAAGTGTGTTCCTGGTCGGTGCTTCGATTAAATTGAAACACAAATTAGCAATTAACGGAGGTAAATCCCATAATTTTATGGCTGGAATTACGTTTAATGGCCATGATTAAGGCGTACATACGCAAATTCCTCTAGCGACCGGCCGCTCGTAAATCTACGAGTTGTCGATTGTTGCTTTCAAGTAATCTATGTAATGATTGACGATAAATTCTTGTTTAATGATATTAAGTTTTCGATTTAGCTATTAGTGTTAAATTGTGACATCACTATTCGATTTAATAAAAAGAAATTATCGCTGTTTTTTCCTAAAAAAATGTATTTTGACAGTCCGTTTATTTTTGTACAAGATCTTTTTATGTGGTGGCAATTGAAACGAAAAGAAAATGGTGGCAAAAAGAAAATCCTGGCCAATTTACATTCAATAGTAAGAATGTTCTTGTTGCGAAATAAATTTCACATTTCAAACTTTCGTATGAGAACACAGTCATTCAATTATACAGCTTGACTAGTTAATCGAAAAGGTCATCAATTAAAATATTAAAGGCCGTTCAAAAAAACATTTACGAATAACCCCGATCCCCAACTGTGAGGAAATCATTAATTAGTTCAAGACAGTTACCTTAAATGAAAGAAAAAGTTAAAAACAGACCCGGGCGCAACATAATTGGATATTACAACAAAAATATTGCATATCTAAAATAAGAACAAACGAAGCATTCAATTTCGGTCCGCCTCATTTGTTTCTGTTTGTCTATGATTCTCGTTTTTTTCTAACCTCTCTAAGCTTCCACGCCATCTAATATGAGAAATGATATACGATTTATTATTCCAATTTAGGGCTCTTAGTACACCCTTAGGGTTGTCGGAGATTAATTCAGCTATTTATAAAAATAACTGTTTCAAAATAACGTTACCAAATCACAGATAAAAAATGACGAAAGCAGCATCATCTTTTTTTAATCTATCAAGCATGTTTAACACAAATAATACAAAATATGCTTCATTAGAAAAGGTATGCTAAAAATAATGTCAACTCTAATGAAAGAGATAAATACATTTTTGCATTCGAAATAACAGTTATTATTTTAACAATAGTTTGCACATTTTCTAGCAGTTAAAATAATTTAGTAACAGTTTATGACTGACTTGTACTTTCAATAAACCTAGAAACATATTCTTCGAAGTAATATAGCCGTGGGAACATAGAATCGAACATAGTGGGAACAACATATTTAAATTGTACATAATGGCGTATTTTATTCACTTTTTAATAATGCAAACGTTAATGATATGCAAAAGAAATTAAACATAACAGAGTTATCAGAAAGTCGTATTGAAATTACTGGGATAATGTACTGACGTATGATACCGAGTTTCCCACGATATTGTAGATTAAAATCGCTAATACAATAATTCTCACTTTAATAATTTGATTAAAGTATCACAAGTCAATGTTGAAACAAATTATCTTAGAAACATTATTAAAAAGGACATTTGCGTTGGGAATTGAACCTACTCTAATGATTGGGCAACTTTTTACAAAACTGAACAATAAAGATATAGATAAAACTGTAAACAACAGGAAAGGAAACGATAACGTAATTCAGTTCGAAATTAATTTAAAAATTATCAATTACATGTTCCACAATTAGCATGTTTATTAACATCCTGTTTACCGATGATTGATTATTAAAAAAGAAAACTGTTTAAACGTAAGAAAGGTAAGCCTGTAGTCGTGATGTTGAAGACGTCTAATAAGTGCGGGGTCCGCCGTATAAATCATTATGGCGCTTCTTGATACTTATTGGATGGGATTTGATTGATGGCAACTGTTCCCGTAAGGCCGGGAGATTATCGGCTGTTTAAGGGTTAAGCTGCAGTTGAACGCGTAATGCGGCAAATGCATGGACCACAGTTGATACCATCAGTTGGAATACCGATAGTTTATACTGATGAGCTCGAGTTAAAAATTCGATAGGGTTCGTCCAATATTTATTGACTTTTAGAGAAGGTGCAGGTTAGGATTTGAAGATTAGTGTTTCCCTAAGAACCTTGTACATTTATCTATCAATATTGCTAATCACGCGTTGGAGGTTCTAGAATATTTTGTAACTTCCTATAATTACAGACATTTTTATTTTTCATATTAATGGCAGTTATGGGCAGACTTGCTAAGTTAAACTATACATTAAATTCTAAGAATCTAGTACTGATTATAACTTTCTCTAAATTAAAGTTTTGAACAGAGACATTAAGCGAAGAATGTTTATTAGAATGTGTAGAGTGCTAAGGCAATAATTAAGCATGTAAATCAACGCTATTATTGCCAATAATCTTAACGATCTCTATCGCCGATCATTTAGTTATCGATTCGATACGAGACATTGTGACGTTAGTAACGAATAATTTATATTCTGTGTTTTTATACGTGTTAGTTGCGAATGAATTATAGAAACTGTCTCTCCATTTTATTATTTATATATTTACGTGAATAAATCGATTAAAAGATGTCTTATTTTTCTAAAAATTAGTAGTTTAAAGTGTGTACAAAAGATAATGACCTTAATCGATGGTCTGACAAGCGATGAACGTTATCGATATTTTGTTTCATGTCCACATCGAGTTGGGGGGAGCGAGCGTATCGATTAATTATGAGAATTGATTATCTGTGGGCGGCGCTTCACTAACTAGTCCGGCCGTTTTCGTGTTTGTTTAATTACTTTCAAATCCGCCTCCGCGCCCGTACAGGGATGTTCAAATTTTATATTTGTGCGTCATAAATTTTCCATAATTTAGCTTATAGACTGAATACAACTATCGCGTGAAGATATTGAAATTAAATATTTATGAAAACTAAAATATTTGGCCGCTTCACAATCTTGACTTTATTTTAGTTTGATCTCGGATTGATATTTCTGAGTTTAGTAGAAGACAGTCTAGAAACGGTTTACTCGATATTAAAGGCTCGTTATTCTGAGTGTACCGATATTAAATATATGAATTTTAATATTAAACATTTGAAGCATCCCTAAACAAGTAATTTATTTTTGTACTACGGACTCAAATTTTCAATTACTGCTTCTGGTCTTTCAATTCGTTTTTAATGTAATATTTACATTACCCGTTAAATATTTTAAAAGATTTTAGTCATTGTTCTCTTCTAATTAAAATTCAATACATTTGAAATATATTAGCATTAACGATATTTATAAAGCACGTTTTAAATTAAACTCTATAACAAAAGAATTTTATAGCAACTAATAAATTAACTTGGAATTCTTAGATAAATCATAAATGTTAACGAATTCTTAAATGTCAAGTTTAAACTTGGCATCCCATTTCACACGAGACTATAAAAGGTGTTTTTTTATATACAAAAATGCAGCAGCCGTTTTTTAGAATTATAATTAGATTTGGCGAAGTTCCGCCCATCGAATAAAGCAGGCATTAAGCACATACTGTAGCCCAAGTTGCAATACAAAGAGGATGATTTTACTACTGCTTTTTAATACGAAATAATTAAAAATATTGAAAAAATGCTTATTAATTCGTCAAAATTTATATTATTATGTTGACATGTTAAATTCTCGAGATGTTATATAGAGATACTAGCTTTCGCCCGCGATTCCGTTCGCGTGGAATTAAAAAAAAACAAAATGAAGTAGTCCATGTTATCTTCTATATCTATGCCAATTTTCATTAGATCCATTCAGCGGTTTAGGCAACTAACTCTAACAAACATCCATCCATCCAAACTTTCGCAATTACAATATTAGTAAAATTATATTTTTACTGAATCAATACTCGTACAACTTGAAATTAGACTTAACGTTTAACCATCCTTGAATCTTATTCTATTTTTAACCTTTGACATTAATAGAAATAGAAGCTTCTATATAGCGAATGTTAAATGCTTGAACCCGCTATCGCTTCTGACTTGTATCATTAATATCCAACAGCAGAGTATAGGCGTGTCCAACAGATGAGCTCCCTTGGATAAAAATTCGATTACAATTAAATTAACTCACGTTCCTATTTATTTTTCATTAGCTCTATCTGATTTGTGAGTTATGAAACAAAAAATATATATCATTTGAATCTACATGAAGTAGTCACGATTTTAAAACAGCTACTATCTGATTATTGTATCGAAAGGTTTGAGATATACAATGTTCAGTGTTGTATTTAATTAATTTTATGTACAGGCAGCTGCCTCAATAGATATTGAACCTCTTTTATTGAAACGAGCTGTCGCAAACTTCGTTAACGCAAATTTGGAGCAACCGTTACGTCATTTTGACAGCGCGGAATTAAAAAGTAGCCTATAATATGCCCGTCTATGTCAGCTACCCTTCAGTGAAAGTCTAGTCGAAATCGGCCCAGCCGTTTCGGAGATTTCCCGGAACAAACGCGGCTTGCGGACAAACAGACAAACAGACCATTTTTATTACATGTATAGATATTTTTTTCAAGTTAACTAAGCATAAAATCTTATAACAATGCTTCAAACCTCTTAAGCAAAACGTTTTACCCTTAGAGTGCGTGGTACACTTTGACTAAACTATCGCACAACTGTTTAGTCTCGCTGTGATTCCTTTAAGCTTATATAGATGCGAACACTACTCGATTTTTAGTTGTGCATCTAAACAGTTGAATGGGCTGCGAAACAATCGACAATCCCAAACAGTCCTGCGATATTTTAATCAAAGGTGTGCGCCCACTCGTAGACTATTGCAAATATTTAACATAATTATACAGCTTTCCATTTAGCTTATAAAAATTAAAACCAATAATTCACAAGTATGTTAGCAAATAGCGTTGGTGTTGGAAATCATTAACGTGTTAATCTTTAAGTTCAACCACAAATTAGCTTAAAAGGCATGTACAAGATAAGTATTTGTCACGCTGAGAAATAAGCATTTCGTAAGTATAGATAAGTTGACATTAAGTTATTGTACAGTAAAACGCCTGCGACCTCTAGCATGCTAAATTCATCATATGTTCATGTCATTGTTATGTTCATATGCATTACGTTCTTAATTTAAATTTAGGGAAAAGGACTCCATAATTATGACGTCACAGTCACATGTGTCAAAATAAGTTAAAAAAATAGGTTAGGTTTATATTGTTTTTGTAAAAACAAGGATTGTGGACCTAATAAAATATCCTACGACCTAATTTTTTATTTTGACACGTAAATAATATTAAATGCTTCTTTTGGTATTAAGGAACATATATTCAGTGTT
>LD699455.1:1828736-1850357 GCA_003118335.3 Papilio memnon
CAGTAGTTTTTGAGCCTATTCATTACAATCAAACAAACAAAGTTTTCCTCTTTATAATATTAGTATAGACAACGTACATTAGTATACACGGTTGCTATAACCATTTTATGCATACGAAAATAATGATTTTTTGATCAATGTTCTGTTAGAGTTAGTACAATATTGTTATCTCAGGTTTTTCAAGTAGAATGTAAAGGACGACTATATATTTTTGCACGAGTGTATCTGCAATGAAAACAGTTATTGTTTTGAACATCATGTTTTTATTTGATTGTTGTCTTCTGTCGTAAAAAATGATATCTGGTTCTCGTATTCGACTGACGTGCGTCAAAACTGGTTCCAAGGTTTGATTGTTACGAATTTATGTTAATTAATATGAAGAATTAACAAGTCTTGATAAATGTTGAGTTTCATTTGTTACTCAGTTGTACTCATGTCGATTAAACGTACTGGCTTATATTTTTTCTTTTTTTATTACTCTTTGAACAATCAATTTAAAAACTATTTTTATATGATAATCGCTAAATACACCTCAATGGTTAATAGTGTTATCAAACTTTATTCAAATTAATATTTGGAAAATGAAATTTAAAAAGAAGTAATAAATTAAAATTAAACGATTAATAATAATTAATAAATTAATAATTAATAAAGGTTGAAGTGCAAGTACTGTTAGAAATGTAAAAAATGTCATTTTGGAAATGTAAATGTAATTTTTGTTTCTTTCCCGCAAGACAACAATTTCTAAATTACTTCACCCTTTAATGGAATAGCGTAAAATATTTAAGACTATCGTATATAGGGTTATTTATTAACAAAATAATTATTTAAAAGTATGCTGTAGTTGTTGCCACCCAACATACAAAAAAGGGTGCGTTTACGCTTTATTATATTAACAACTAGCTTTCACCCATGACTCCATTCGCGTGGAATTTAAAAAAACAAAAATAAGTAGCCTATGTGTTTTTCCACACTATGCTCTACATTTAATGCCAAATTTCATCGAGATCCGTTCAGCAGCTCTATCAAACATCCATCTTAACTTTCGCATTTATAATATCAGTATGTAACATGAAGATTTTTCGTTAGTTGAATCAAGGAACATGTAGATAATTAAATCAATTTTATAATCATCGCCATATCCTTTATTGTGCCATATTTTAAACGTTTGCGAGAAATACGAGTTCTTAATTGACCGGACATATTAATGAAATGCGTAGCTAATTATAGTAATAATATATATATTTATAATTGTACTTCGATTTAATTAAGACATAAATACTTAACTACGTATATTAAATCCATTACTATAATATTATTCACGCTTATTTTTACGTCTTTAGTTTTATTCTGATAAAGGGTAACAAACTTTTTAATACATTTCTAAAATGTCAAATGTGTATTTTGAGGTTAGGAAAGGCACATTTTAAAGAAGAACACATAAAACACACAAACTCTCGAGTTACATTTATCACGCAACGATCTTTGGTATTATATATTTTTTGGTAATACATTTATATAAATGATCCAAAAATATTATAGTAGTTAATTTAATCTATGATTTGAAGTAAAAATGATGAATGATTTTTGTACACCAAAATATAGATTATTAGCTTTCGCCCGCGTCTTTGTATGCGAGTTTAAAAACAAAAGTAAGTAGGCTATGTATTCTTCGAGACTATCCTCTACATCTATGGCAAATATCATCGAGATCCTGTCAGCCGTTTAGGCAGCAAACTCTAACAAACATCCATCTTTTCTCATCTATATATAAAAGAAAGTCGTGTTAGTTACACCACTTATAACTCAAGAACGGCTTTACCGATATGACTGNAAGATGCAAACAATACGTGTCAACTGTGTTTTGTCGTTTCTTTTATTTGTTTTATATAATCTATGGTTAAGTCATTACTTTGAGTCATACGTTTTCTATATCATAACCTATAAATAGACATGACGATGGAATTCTAGTTAACATTTGTACATTATGATCACAGTGTTGATTTAATTATATTGATAAAATTCCCTTCTCATGAGTTAATAGGCTTTAAAATTATGCAAATAGTTTGCCGTATTGTAAATAATTAGGCAAATGTTTCATTTTCTTTGGGTATAATTTTTAATACCTAGACATTTTTATTAAAGTGTTTAAATTTTTACTCAAAAGCGTATGCTGTAATGATGAATCTAGAATGACGAAAAAGTTAATTAAAAGACTCTGAGAAAGAAAGAACATATAAAATGTTTGGTTAGAGCGGACGCACACCTTTGACTAAATTATCGCACAACTGTCGAACAAAAATCGAGTAGTGTGCGCACGCTCTTGACCATACGGGGTTTTATATTCAAAATATATTTTTTCTTTACGCTTTAGTGCATTCCTTTTGTACCTTTAATCCAATGTTGCAAAATAAATGATAATCACATTGCTAAATAAAATTAAGTATAACTGCAATTGGCAAGCATGCGGATCAGTCATGTGCGGTCTGAATTTGACTACAATAATTAAGGCACTATCGTCATAGGTATAAGGTTTAAAATTGCCTGTTCTAAATGTTATATCTTGGTATTTATGAACGGGATTTGTCAGTCACAGAAAGCAAAGATTGAGTTCCGTGGTTTCTGTTTTGACCGGTTCCAATTAATACCTTTACGGTCTGTTGAGCGGATTATTTGCCAGAGAAAACGAGAGAATTGCAATTTGAGTTGTTTTTTTAAAAAACAAAAGCCGATTGACAGGAATTTGAACCAATGTTATCGATGCGTTTTTAGCTCAATAAGAATAAAAAATACCTCTATGTTATTTAATATTGAGTTATAATTATAATAACAAAGCATAACTTTATAAGTTATCGCTTAATAGGGTATTTTGTGACTTCATATATATCTAGTCAAATCTACAACTATTCCAGTCCAAACTAATTACGTAACCAAAGAAAAGCCTATTTTTATCTATATCTAAGCTAATATAATAAAGCGTAAACACACACTTCTTTGTTGCCTAAGGTGTCAGCAATTACAGCATATTTTTGAATAAATCTTTTTTTTTTATATAAAGCCCTACATTTACGTCACGCTTTAGGCTATATGTTTTCACGCTATTAAACTTAGGGGATAAATATTTTGGATGAAAACCCTAATGTGGAAAAGAGACCATAAGTTGCTGCCAACATCAAGAAAGCAAGATTGCCATGGTTGGTCATGTCATGTCATTTTGACATTTGCAATTGATAATTTGACAAATGTAGTAAACAATAAAATAAAGTTTTTATAATTTCGTGGATAATCCCGCACGGGAACAGCTAGTACTTAATAAAGATATAGATCGTGACATGATTATGATTCTAAATAACATTTCCAGCGCAACAACTCTATTATTTAAATTTCTTTCGACTATTCTCTCCAGGCGATAACTGTTTAGAATACGTGCAAACATACTCCGTTCCCGGAGTCAGTTAAATGAAATGAGCTCGATATTTATTTACCAACTTAAGCACCGTGCTCGTGTAACTTTGAACAACTTAATCTCGCTCCGAGTGTACAAGAAACGCGGCCCAACGATGCCCCGAACGTCCCGACTCTACGAACCGAAGTAATCGCTTTACTGAGAAAAACAAACTGGAAGGAGCTTGGGAGAGCTTTTATGGTTAATCAAACTATTTTTAAAGTAACATGTAATGAACATGATTATTAAATTACATTTTAATGCAAGTTAATTAAAACAGGTTGTCCACTTCTATTGTACGCCGCTTATAAGTTGAAGACAATGTCTATTTATTATAGTACATTTAGATATGCTTTATTGGGCGCAAATTAACTTCTTTACAAGAAAAAAGTATGTTTAGTGCGCGTATTATTAGTTCTTTGAATGTCCGTATAGAATTTATTAATCGTTTCTTAAGTTGCGTTATAATCGTAACATTATGGAGGGCTCAAATATTTATATCGAGCAAAAACCAGAACGCTAAACTCGTTTAGACATATTTCAAAGATATTAATTATAATAATTGTTATAGCTAATGGAATTAATTGTAAAAAGTCGCTACATCGCTGGCACGTCAATGACATGCATCTTGGGAAATAATTATTGGATATTGAATGCTTTCAAAGACATCTAAGTAACATCATACTAATATTATAAATGCGAAAGTTTAGATGGATGGATGTTTGTTAGCGTTTGTAGCCTAAACGATTGAACCGATTTCGATTAAATTTGGTATAGATGTAGAGGATAGTCTGGAAGAACAGATAGGCTACTTGCTTTTATGTTTTTTAATTCCACGCGGACGAAGTCGCGGGCGCAAGCTAGTAATAAGCAAGGCATATTGTCAATTTTTTTCACCGGTACTTTCTCTGAAAGGTTACTATAAGTTGTCAAGTTTAGGACGCCACCTCGTGTCCTTGACATGTAATAAAATATTTTACAAAATTGTAATAAGCTTCATCTTTTGTTACATTATAGACAGTGTTTTAAAAAATATATTATTTAATGACATCTATTGGCAAATAATTTAAACATGGTTTTGAGGATTTATCAATAGATAGCGTTAGTGATGATCATACGAAAAATGTCTCAAGGGGTGTCAACTATGCCTTCTCAAAAAATTTTTGAATCTCTCTGAATGACTTCTTTTATGCTGGCTTTCTGAAGTTTCCATTTATTTTATCATTACTTAGTGATTCATTAGTGTTAGATTAACCTAAGTTACAATAGAGTAAAACTCAAGTTATGTAGTTGGGAACCTCATTTTATGAACTGTTCGAACCATAAGCACTATTAAAAGTAGCTAGGAAAAAGCCCATTAACATAGCCCATGAATTAATACGTGTGTAGGTAAGCTAGGTTACGAAGTGACCCACTTAGCAAAAGAATCTGTTTGCAATTACACCAATCAATTATAATTGAAGAGGAAATTGCTAGTTTCCGCGACCGCCCCGGGCTAAGTCGCGGTTGTGATGTAACGGCGCAATGCATTAACTGAAGCGGGGAACACGTCCTCAATATCGACATTTCGTATGAAAAAAGCCATTTTCCACTAGCCCTACTAAACTGGCATCTCTAAAAACGCGTGCAAACTTTATTTTATACTAGCTATCGCACGCGATTCCGTCCGCGTGGAATTAATAAAAGTAAGCAGCCTTTGTGCTCTTCCAGACTATCCTCTACATGTATGCCAATTTTTTTCGAGATCCGTTCAGCCGTTTAGGTTACAAACTTTAACATACATCCATCCATACACACTTTTGCATTTATAATATTTTTAAGTAAGATCAGGGTATAGTAGTTATCGGATATCTTAGTGTCCCTGAATTTCGTGCGAGTTGCTTGTTAGTTTTATATAGTTCATGGTATGATAGGTTAAGACAAACAACACCTAGATATAAAATGTATAAGCCACACTCTTCCAAACAAAACAACACGCAAGGTTCAACTAACACGCACATATTAATAATAGACAGAACAGGGTAGTACTGAGAAACGACTTATTTAATTAAGCAAGGGTAGTAATCAACGTGCCACGCCGTGTTCCGGCCCTGCCTTACGCGTCTCCACGACTTTACTCCTTACAAACGGGCAAAAAAACAGCTAACCGCCTAGCGAATTTCTGTTTAACTTCGTGAGAACTTACTCATGGTTTTCGAATGAAGTTCGAAACGATCTTAAATGTTTCCAGGCATTGTAGAAATGTTTGCGATAGTTTATACATAAAATAAAACTGACCGACTGACAGAGAGATTATGTAGCAAATGTTTATAAAATGATATATAAATTACAACTAGTCCATTGTAAATGCGAAAATATTTTCATCTGTGTTCAATTCATAACTCATTGATAAAATAAATGTTTCTTGAATTTTGAGGTCCATTTACTATTTATCTAAGTAGAATAGAATAGAAAAAAAAAAACGTTTATCGTCACGTAAGTCAATACAATAAAAAACAACTTACAAACAATTAGGTATGGGACAAGGAATAAAGAATGTGGCAAAAGGTGGCCAGTTCACCTGGTGCAGGGACAAGGGCAACATTTCGCTGGTTTTCTGCAAGTCCTGTATCTGACGTACAAATGTATTTTTGATAACGTTAGCTCAGTTATAAAAAGATAAATGTAGCAAGAAACAGTTAGTTTAAAAATGAAATAAATGTTCATATTAACATCCGTTTCAACCAGTAATCATGGGTCACGAATGAGTTAAAATGTTTATTCAGAAGTCGCTGTAAAAACTTAAGCTAAGTCACCCCGCCTTAATTCGATATCGTATAGCATTAACATCTAATCGAAACGAAATTAATGTTTAAAATAATCAACGTCCATCACCGGCTCCGGCTTACGTGAGCGCAAAATATACATGATGTAGCGGCTAATGAAGACGCTACACTGTAATTTCACGTAAAAAGCGGACTCGTCACAATCACCCGGTCGGTGGTGGGTGACAAAAATGCAATTTAAGTTATGCCACGTCAAAAACTCAATTCTGCAAAAGCGGGTGCATGTAATGCGATTGGCCGGGACGCTGCAAAAACTGTCCTTCGATCATCCCATCGCATAATTAGTCTCATGCTGAGAAGGCGCGCTGCAGGGAGACGCCAGCGAATTCCTTTTTTCCTGCACGCATTCGTCTCCGTTACTGCAACTGCAGTATGCAGTACGCTGCATTCAACTGTGTCTATCTCCATTTCGGTTTTTACGAACGCGAACTATTTCGTTTTTTTTATCGCACAATGATCATTACAAACGCGTTTTCATTACGATGAATATGTCAATTCCATTGTTGATTGTAGAAGAAACGCTAAGGTTTACTACTGACAACATTCGCGTGCTTAATGTTTTGTTTTCTTTATTGATCGAGATGGATTACAATTTATTTATACTGTGTCCATTATACCTTTATCCTACTTAAACAAAGGAAATCATTGACGTGTCTTCCCTAAACGATTCAGCGTATTAGCGGTTACATAAGTCGCTGAATTTGTTTGATTCGAATACACTTTTCGTTTTAGTTTAAAGAAATTATTTTTAGACTTTTTCATTAGATCTTCAAAAAATAAAAAATAAAATGATGAATAAATATTACAGTTTTTCAAATTAATGTTATTGTATACTGTTATCTTAAACTCGTTTAATAGTTAGGTACCGAATTAAATAGACCTTAGCATAGATTTATCTTTAAAAACTACTCTTATGGGACTCCCTTAATGGTTATTAAATGATTCTGAGAGTGGCATTAAGTAAAGCAATAAAAGTAAGAAACCTTTTTTACAAAATTTGAAAGTATGTTAAAAATTCTTCCTTTTACACCAAAATTCCTGACACTTTTAGAAAACAGTACTGTAAAGGTGTTTACGGAAATCCATATTTATTGGATTGGAGTGAACGATGGGAAAAAAGACGTGTATTTTCACTTAAAGCTTCGGATATAGACGTCAAAGCGGCAACACGTGTCCAGTCCGCGTTGACCAAAGAGCGAGCGAAGTTCCTGGAAGCCGCAGACCAACACTTTTTGCAACGCACCCAACTAAATTGGTTACGAGAATCGTAAAACTCATCATGTTAATCTAATTAAATCTGTATACTAAAAGTTAAAGAATAAAATAAAAGTTGGAGTGCCGTCATAAACAAATATGGGTTCTTTTTTGGAGTTTTTGGAGAACGGTTCTCATAATTTTATATTTAGCGAAGGATCGACTGATTCATTAAACATATTTGAAACTTCTACAGGAGTTAATATTCATTTGAAAATGAAAATAGAAAAGAAAATAAAACGACGATTTTCTGAACTTACCTGAATAAACATTGACCAAAGAATTACTGCAGCTGCAACTGTTTTCAATGTGACTAATTTTATGGAAAATTTATCAATGAGCAAAAGAAAACGAAAAATGTCGTTAAAAGGGAACCTCAAAGAACCAAATTTAGTTTTCAAATGAATTGCGTCGGTCGTCAAATTAAGAGTGAATGCAAGGTTTCAAAACAAATGAATGAAGTGATTCCGGATGCTAATAACGCGAACAACACAAGAGCTATCTATGTTTTCAAACTTGAATTAGCTATATTGAATTCTTCGCGGAACCAGTAGCATCATTTTGACCACTTTTTGCGCCTCGCGGCCGATGTCGTACAGGCCAGGTCAGGACACAAAAGGTCCTAAGCGGGGAATTGTTAACGATACGCTTCTCGTATTTAATTTGGGAATAGTCTTTTCAAAGTTTAAGCGCTTCATCCCGAGCAGGGTGGCAAATTGCTTCTTTTTCGATGCTCTAACTGTCCCAGCGATGCTGGAATTTATATCATGTCGAAACATTGCCGTAGTAAAAACTGAATTCCATTTAATTATGTGCGATTTTTAAAATCTGTGAACAATGCGAACGATCCTTTGTGCTCGCACGGTAACTTTTTATCGTCGATGAAACTAATTTGATAATTTCTTATTGAAATGCGACTCGAGTCCTTCTTTGAACGATAACGTTGTATGATGAATTGCAAAGTTCGAGACTTCAAAGAATTGAATCGATTTAAGACGAGCGCAATGCGACGCAAAAAAATTACCTTTAATTAATTAAATGGAATCCAACGATTAGCGAATTACTTTTGTATACTTCGTTAATTATTGTTTTGTAAAACTTTTCGCTCAAGATGCGTAGACCTGAACTAAAATAACTTTTGGCACTTTTTATCTCAAAACTGTTTCATTATACGTATAATCAAAACGTTTAAACACAAAAATTCGTGGTATTTACGACTATTGGATGTTTATGGCTTAATTCTCCGTATAATTTTACAATTCAACTAATAATATTCCATTTTTTTTATTGAATTAGTGATAAGTCATTGCCACTTTTAGTTTTTTTTTAAACATTAAAGGTTTCTGATAGATTTTAACGTGTGGTAGAATTTATATCAATCCTACGGTATAGAAAACCATCACATGTTTCATTGTTATAGTTTATAGAGTTGTAACTTCTTGGAAAACTATTTTGTTGTCTGTTTTTACGAGTATTATTAATCTTTCTTACTAATATTATAAATGCGAAAGTTTAGATGGATGAATGGATGTTTGTAGCCTAAACGGCTGAAGGGCTCTCGATGAAATTTGGCATAGACATAGAGGATAGTCTGGAAGAACACATAGGCTACTCACTTTTGTTTTTTTTTTAACTCCACGCGGACGGAGTCGCGGGCGAAAGCTAGTCTATTATAAATGCGAAACTTTAGATGGATGTTTGTTAATTTTTGTAGCCTTAACGGCTGAACGGATCTCGATGAAATTTGGTATAGACATAGAGAATAGTCTGGAAGAACACATAGGCTACTTGCTTTTGTTTTTTTTAATTACATGCGGAAGGAGTCGCGGGCGAAAACTAGTGTATCTATAATTTTAACCCTTTAATAGCTACGATACTATTATATAATATGTAAATTGCAGGGGAATCATGAAAGCTATTGATTTTTTTTTAATAAAAAAAAGAGAAGCCCTTTAATTTACGTAAACAAAGCAGTTTTTTAAATGTTTTTATGGTAACAAACACCATAATGGTCAATAACCGCGACGTTTGCTTAACAAAAACAAAGTTAACTTGACTAATGTGGTAGAACGAATGCAAAACTTTTCTATTAAGCCTTGTCAACTGTCGATAAACATCCGGAATAACTTACGGTTGCGGATACGTTGTACCTATAATGGGTAGAGAAAAGAATGCACGAGGATATTCCCCTTTCCTACTAGACGAAGGTATAGCATTTAGTCCGTCACTCTTACAGACGAAACAGGGTGATTCATAAGCTATTTGGAGACAGGTCGCGTCGCCAGGGGTCGCTGTGGCGGCGACACTCCGATACACAGAGATTTATAGTCTGTGGCGACGCTAAAAGGCTCGCCATCGCCACGCAGTCGCCGTTTGATAAGCGGACATAATTACTGGCCACGGCCATGCGCCCACCGACGTCATTGCCACCGTTAAACTGGAAAAATCATCATTTTACAATCGAACTAGGGCAATATGTTTTGCAATTTGCAAACTATCAACAAATTGTAATTTGACAATATGTTGGATCACGTCAAATATAACGTTTTGAGATTTTATTTCTACAATACATCATGTTACCTACCTAGGCACTTTCATAATAATGTAAGAAAATATAGTTAAAATTCTTCTTATGATATCGCTAGTAAGATTACAAAACACCCAAATTCACATCTAACGGTGACACGGTCCACTCAGCGTCGTAACGTAAACTGACCACATAAACACACTCAATCCGAACTAAAAGTCTTCGATACACATTGATGGGTCAACGATTTGTAAGTCCATGTTATAATAGAGTTTAATTTGATAACAGCTACGTTACATGGATTTTATAGCTGTTAGTTGATACAACTACGGCTGTTTTTTGAATAAACTGTTGAAATTAGGAAGTATTTGGAGAAAAACTTAACAGTGGTAGAGCGCGCAATAACATCTGCAGGAATTGGCCGCAGCAATACAACCACACAGAAGACAGGCGTCAAGTGGAAGCAAATCTTCGTTTTGTCTTGTAGTGCTGGAAGCCTTATTTTAGCCCCCATCTTCCCATCTTATTGTTATAAAAAAGGAAGAGAGAAGGGGGATTCGACAGAGGCGCGTAAGAAATGTACGCACTAACTTATTTCACAGGGAAAACTGATATCAAATACGCAAGAATAAGTAAGTTTCATTTTGTTATTTAAAATGTATTATTGTGATTTAAAAGGAACCGGTATCTTCGTAGACACATTTAAAACATATTTTAAATTTAAATCTGCGCAAATTAATAGCGCTAAAACGTTTGACATAATACATGGTATAGATAAGAATTGATTATTTTAGTTGGTTTTGGATGTTAGTGGCACATTTTTATTAAAAAAAGAGAGAATATTTATAACCTACAAAAATAACACAGAGAAGTACAATTTAGACATGATATTCTTGCTAACTTAATTCGAATGACGTACAAAAGAAAAAATAATCAGTCTTAATTCTGTAGAGTAATAATTTTAATAGCCTTATGAATGCGGAATGTATTAATTCCAGGACTAAAATCAAGTCAATTGTCTTATATACATTTTCGTAAAAGTTATCTATATATATAAAAGAAAGATGTGTGAGTTTCACCATTTATAACTCAAGAACGGCTTTACCGATATGGCTGAAAATTGGTGAGGAGGTAGGTTAGAGCCAGGAGACGGACATAGGATACTATTTATTCCGTTCGACAGCGATGGATGGATGGATGTTTGTTAGAGTTTGTAGCCTAAACGGGTAAACGGTTTTCGATGAAATTTGGTATAGACGTGGAGGATAGTCTGGAAGAACACATAGGCTACTCACTTTTGTTTTTTTTTTATTCCAAGCGGACGAAGTCGCGGGCGAAATCTAGTTACTAATAAAATTGTGTGTAGTAATTTTGCTTCTCTCTCTTCGTTTTTTGCAGCTTTTGGAAATGCAAATTCAAAGTTATAAAACTTTGCCCGAAAAGTGATCCTTCAAGCAGGACATAAAACGAACTATAAATTAGGTACGTTATCGGGCACGCGTTCGTCGGACGCGTTGATCGCTGGCTAGTCGTCTAGGTCAGTTGCGTCGGATTCGTTTAGAATTCCAACGGAATACCTCTGAGTTCGGAGCCGAATCGGTTTTATCTGAGGCGCCTTCGACAAATTACATCGGCTCCGGAAAGGCAACGAGTTTATCAAGGCGCGTTAGGGACCGTGTTTGTTTGCTCGTCGTTTCTTTTAATTTCGCCCGTATAGTTTTTGTTCAGTTGGACGTTTTAATTTTATCTCGTTTCGTATGGCCGAGCCTCTGTCACATATTTTTCTCTTGACCTTTTTGTCTCACTTTAGCCACGAGCCGTGAGTGCTGTCGACAGATTACGGAATAGCGCATTCAGTATTTGTTATTTCATAATGCTTGTTGTGTTTGAATTAAAAACTCTTGATATTTAGCTAAACTGACAAATAATATAGGTAAAATTAGACTAGATAATTTTTGTTAACTTCAAGTGTAATAGTGAATTATTATTAATAATTCGCAAAAATAGCGCAGTAACTGTTGCCCATGCGGATGGCATTTGAGATGCGTTTCCTACCTTTAATCAACAGAGGAGGGGACGCACAGAAAGAGGATATTACTCATCTCTTTCCTCGACAAATCTACTTAAGCAAATATCCAGCAATTACTTCTAATGATTTTTGTTTTGCTAATTGCTTGCGTGATAAAAAAAGATTGTTAATCAGTATTTCGCGTTAAAATTTTCTCTTGTATACATTTAAGCTATATTGGTAATATTTTATATAATTTTATGGCTTTTTCGTGAAGTGCTCGTAAATTGAATTGAAATCTCTTTTATTAATTCGATAACATTCGATTTGGTACTAATGACAGTTCTCACATACGAGATATACGTTATGAAGTTAACGAAATTCTGAGAAACCCATATGGTAATCTTTTGTGAAATTATCTTAAAATGTACATGAGTAAAAAAGAAACATATATCATGCTGTTTCATTTGTATTTTTATTAAAGGTACAGTTTTAAATGTTTGATACAAAGTTTTTTTTGGCAAGATTATAAGGCTTGTAAAATTATATTGAAATATTAATTGCAATTTATTAAACGTATCTCGTAATGGTATTGAATAAAAATGGTACAGTGGCAAAATCTCACAGCGGGAAACTTGTCATGTATTTACACAACCAGTGTGTAGAACAATAAAAATTAACGATTATATTAATTCTGTTTATTAGATCCTTGCAAATGATATAGAGCGTGGTGGCTCAGGGTTTTAAGCACTTGACTTGTAATCTACAGATCTTGAGTTCGAATCCCGCCATGTACCAGTGATTTTTCGAATTTAATATGTACAAAATTTACCCGACGTTCTTACGGTGAAGGAAAACATCGTGATGCAACCTGCACATATTGGAGAAGAAATTCAAATATATGTGTGAATCAACCAACCCGCAGTTGGCCAGCGTGGTTGACTATAGCTTAGTCACCCTTACTTTAGGGTAGGCTCCGAGCCCCTCGGTAGGGACGTATAGCTGGTGATGATGAAATTATATAAATAAAATTTATTTGTATACTTATGCGTTGAACATTTTGATGCAAATTTGTGATTATCTTAGTAGTTGAGTGAAAATCAAATAAGAATTTCTTTAAAATGTTGCAAAACTCTATGATAGAGTATTTTTATATATTAAAGTTTTTTGTATTTACGTAAACTTGATTGATTGTAATGTTGGGACCATCGCTCGCCGCCCGACGGTAATTTTTCCCCCTACATTAAAATAAAGAAAAAGACTTATAGTACCCTATGATGTGTTAAATTTTGTTATTATGTTTGTTTAAGTAATAACTTATGTAGTTTTTAATCTAATTTACATTTTAATTTAACAACTTTTGAACGAATCATAATCAAAAATAATTAAGAAAATCAAAATACAAATTGGATAAATATTTATAGACTTAAATTATTCCCGTTTTTTATTAAATATGCTAGTTGTGTAATTTTCGCGATAAAATTTCAAATCGTTTCTCACTTTTATGATGTGTTGATTTGTAAATTTATTGTCTTACTTATTAATTGGCATAAAATCATCGTTATTGTACAGTCAGCTGCATAAATAATGTTTAATTATAACTAGCTTTCGCCCGCGACTCCATCCGCGTGGAATAAAAAAAAACAAAAGCGAGTAGCCTATGTATTCTTCCAGACTATCGCCTGCACCTATGCCAAATTTCATCCAGATCCGTTCAGCCGTTTAGGCTACAAACTTTAAGAAACATCCATCCATCCAAACTTTCGCATTTATAATATCATTGATACCAAAGATACATATAACATTCGTTATAAACATTTGCATATTTATGCAGCTGACTGTACGGTAAGTTATGTGTATGTCCAAAAAGAAATTAATTTTATCACATTGACAACAATCCAATGATGGTATAAGGACCTCTAGCTTAGTTACTACCCAATACAAATCTCAAATTATAAAATTAATAGACTAGAAACAGTAAACGGCTCATTAAATATAAGGGACAAGCTGAATTATCCAAATCCCTTTTACTGTAGTTTATTTAATCAATAATAATGAATTTAATCTGAATAAATGCTGGCAACCTTATGTTTTGTTATTGTCGAATAAACCGACATCACAATGTTAAATGGTGACAAAGACCATACAATTACAGCTGCTGAAAACATTTGATAAAAGCTCCTTAATGTGAATGATAAACAAGCAATTAGATATCAATCACTCACCTTGTACAATGAAGCAATATTTCACAGCACAAGCACACTCGTAAATTTTTACCACGGTCAGTTTTAGATGCAACAAGCTAATTACAAAACTGGCTATTAAATTAAAACATCAATTAATTAGAAGGGGAGAGGCGAGCGGGCGCGAGACCGAGTCGCTCACAACTGGTTTGTTGAAACGATTGTGGTGTGCTTCATCCATAATTCAAATAAAACATGGGGCCCAAACTCCGCCCCTGAGGCACGCCGGCCAATAGCCTCCGCAACGCGCCCGCCAAACAACTCCGCCTGCGCAACTGATCTCCCCTCCTGCTATAAAAATAATCTTATTAAACTATTAAGCTTATCAGCTAATAAATATGTGCCAATAATGTTATCGAGACGTGGTCTACTCTATAAGATGCTGCACTTAGATCAAGTTCAGTTTTATTTTTCGAAATGCATAGGTTATATGAGTACAAATATCCATTGTTCTTAAAAATAGCTAGCTAATGATGACATTATTACTGTTGGAAATAGCATATAATCCAAACCAGAAAATTACATTTTAAATTCAAATTGTAATCTTGATTCTAACAAGATATTAGTCTCAAAATTAATATTCTTATATAAATTAGATAGTTAGATCGAACTCAACTTAGTATGTTATCGTAATATTATTGCCTTAAATTATATGTCTTAGGTTCGGCTTATCCAACTTGTGGTTTTAATAATACGTAATACAGAATGCCTTGCAAAATTTAACTAAGGTGACTCAAGGATCAAAGGTCAAATAAATTGAATAATGACCGATGTAAAATTTATCTAAAACACATTAATTTTCGTTTCCTAAAACCAAAAAAATCAGTATTCAAATCAATATAGAAAAAACAACAACCGTAGCTCGATGTTTAATTGAACAGGAAATGCCTAACTGGCAAGTCATTTCTATATCAGTGCTAATATTTCGTGATAGTTGACGTTAAGATAAACTAGAGTGTCCGAACCCCAAGTTCAATGTCGCATCAGTCACGAGCTTGCCCACTTTGTTCATAAACAAGTCATTTGTTTTTTTTATTGGAGATTTTGCACGATGACAACCAGTCGACTTACCCTCAGAGATAAGCGACGTTTAAAAGGATATTTATTTGTGGAATCCAATTTGAAACTCTTAAATCAAAAGTGGATGTATTTTAGCTATTAAATCTATAAAAAAGAATTGCTGAAAGAAAGTTCTATGCTAAGTGAATTCTTTTCTGCCACTATGAAAGCAAATGGTCACAGAAAAGTTAGTTCTACTTTTTCTTTCGAAATATACTTTTTTAGTTAAGTTTGAAATCATAGACATTTTCAATTCACAAATCAAATGTCGAGATTTGTACAACCAATTTGCAAAAAAGGTTCAACAATTTGTCAGTTCATTAAGTTCCACCGGCAGGTGTCGCAAAAAACTGAACCTTTCCGGTATTCACTAATTATAAGGCGCCACTATTTATTTGCTGCCTTTTTGCTGGTTTTTGAGCAAAATATAAACAACTATTTTGCTATCCATTGTCCTTCAATCCATGCTATTCTCACCCTTATATCTAGTACCATAGGTAAGTTGAATTCCAAACAGCGTTAGTCATATTGAAGATTGTGATGTGACACTTATTCATATAGTGGCGTTAGTTGACACAATTTTGTTAGTCAATGATAGAGGATCAATTTAGAATATCCGGATGTCGAATGTATTATCAGACTAATTTGTGAGGAACCTTCGGCGTTACTTCCGCATTAAGGTAATAATTTGTGAAGCTTTTAGGAAGACGACCATATCATAGCAATGTAGATTTCTAACGCCAATATCGAATAGTCTTAATACTTCTTCATCTCATCATGTTCTATCGTTCGTTGATAGTTAAAGGTTTCTTTAAATGATCTCTACAAAACAACGTTTAGTAGTAAAGTTTTTATTACTCGTATAAATGAGAATATGTCTAAATGAATTTGTGTTGACTCGCAAAATTCCACTATACTTACTCACTTCCTCCGGTTTTAATAATTGGATAAGATAACACTTTCTTTGTTTATTTTACAAGCCGTAAACTATTTGCAATAGTAAGTAACTGCTAAAACCATTCCGCATTCCATACAAAGTGCAAATAAATCAATGTTGTTTTAGATGATACACGGACATTGTATTGTTTTTCTGTAGATAATTAGGAATGAAAGAAATGATCTCACTGATAACAGGGCGAAAGTGAGTCAAGTTTTTTTTTAAATAAGAAGGCAAAAGACAATAGTAAGGAAATGGTGGTAAAGTAAAAACCTGAAAAAGTTAAAAGAATTGATTACGAAAGACTCATGTAAAAGATCAGTGTAAAAAAAACGTTCTTCAGAATTTTTCGTCGATAATTTTATTCATTGATGCATTTTATAATAACTAAGTAATTAGATAGCAACATTAAATATGACGTATAATAACCTGCGACAGATTGCCGGACCGTTAGAGCATCTGTTCCAACAAGGCACTAAACTCCTAACTAAAAACCAAGAAAAAGAAACCCATCTAGTTATTTACTCAAAGCATCGTTAATACTCCAATAAAGTTTGTATAGAGGCGTGACAAGACGCGGGCGTCGGGTTTTTGCTGTTCCCTCCCCGCTATCGGAAACCCCGCACCAGACCCCGCTATCGTTCCACTAAACAAACTTCACGCGGCTACGCCAAATCGATTCTGTCCAACCGCATCTTCTGTGCAACGCCGGTCCATAATAGGAAATCACTTTTTATAATCTTCATATTGTTAACAGATCGACTATGAAATTATAGCAGCCGATGCCATATCGTTTTCGCTTCGCTCTCACAGTTTTTGGCGATGAAGGGAAAATCGGACCCAAAAATCATTACCACCCAATCTGCTATGCTTTGTTTCCGTCGAACATCTTTGTCTGCGATTGCTGTGACCGATCTTTCATATTAACCGTTCGTGTTCTGGTGATTTGTTCTAAAATTAAATTTCTAAAATAATAAAGTCCGGTTCGAAGCGAGACGAAACGGTTCGATCACTTTTTTGAGTGATTTTTTGCCACCGAGACGTGAAAATTGGATATTTCTTACCTATTAATAAGACACATTGTTGGACGTAGTTTATAAATTGAAAACGCTTTTCGCAGCCCGAGTTTGTTGACCCATGATTGGATTCGTTATGAAAGAAGCGAAAAACGTAGGACAAAAAGCTGAAATGGCAGTCTGCGGCCAATTTGACTGGTCGTGGTTCTATTGACAGGGGGAAATGGAGCGAAGAGCAGGGCGCGGGACGCAGGAGCCGCGGTGACACGAGCCGCGCGCCTGCCGGCAGATGTTACCAACATTTTCTGTCCGACATTACGTAGATCATTCGTCGAAATGTATCACCAATTCATTATTAACTTATCCTGTTATATCAATACAACCTTGAATAATGATTTTCATGTTTGTAAAACTAACTTCACACACATCTTACTTCTTACTAATGTTATAAATGCAAAAATTTAAATGGATGTTTGTTAGAGTTTGTAGCCTAAACTGCTGAACGGATCTCGATTAAATTTGGCATAGATGTAGGCAATGGTCTGGAAGAACATATGCGCTACTTACTTTTGTTTTTTTTTTTTTAATTTCACGCGGACGGAATCGCGGGCGAAAGATAGTAGAAACTAAAATTACCTATGTATCTGCAATGGAAGTTTAAAATGTTGTCAATATCTGCTCAGATACCACAATCATCAATAACTAGAAGTACAAATACATTTTACATTACAAATGCTCCTATCAATGGCAATAGAGAAAGAAATCTCGTCATTTGAGGTTTCCGCGGCGCACGGCGAGCTAGATTCACACTTTTTGTGCGCGTGCGCCGGATGTGGTACTGCTTTAGAAGCACTGAAGGTAGCGGGTAGGCTTTAATGTAAATATAATACCAGCTTAATTGCCAACACTAATAACTTTATAATACGAGAAGAGTCATTATATTTGTATCAGTGTGGGAATCAGAGTATAAAATGATATGCAAGTAAGAATTAACTACTGGTCTTGAATTACTAAACAGGCAAAGAAACAACGCATTTATTGAACTTGTTTCAATAATTTGTGGTGTGTTTTATTTGTAGTGTTTTTATTAGCATTATTGCTGCCACATCGAGTTCCTGATTTAAATTCGATCACTAATTCAGTGTAACGAATGCCGTAAAATTTGCAAATCAGTTTATTGAACATTTTACGGTCACTTCGGAGACATTGCAAAAACAATAATTAATGGCGAATTGAAATCAGTGATATTATTTGAGTATTGGACTTAACATTTTAATCTAACATTTAAAATCAATTAACATCCTATTTGTTGTTAAAAACATTATTACAATAAAGAGGGATTTAAGAAAAAATATTTTAATTTGGGAAATGTATGTATGTATGTATTTCTCATTGCATAGTATAAAAAAGTCAACGTTTTATCCATTTGTGTACAGTAATGCATTAGTTGTGCAATTTAATAATTTGCAACCAAAAAACTAAAGCTGCATAAATAGGCGCAAGAACGGATATTATCCCGGCTTTAATGGTACTTTAATCAACATTAATTTCATACCTCTTACAATATTTTTAACAAATAGCAAAATACAGTGCAGTTATAGTAACATTTTGAATATATCTTTGTGTTCCTTCGCTAAGTGGGTAGTTTGAGTTGTGGCTAGTTTCGCGTTCCTGTTCTGAGGGGCGCGGGGCTTGTGCGGTAGAAGTCGGTCGCAGTCGCCAATAAGACGCGGCCAGGATCGGACGTTTTTAATAATTCGCGTACGCTTTTACGATTATAATACTAAAGTCGTCAATAAATTTAGAACATATTTATATCATTTGCTTATATTTTCCTTCGTGCAATGTTCTATTACAATCCACCATAAAGACGTTGAAGAATTTATAATTTTTTAATATAATATTTCCTGTTATATACATGTCATACCGTATTCGGTAATTTATTTCACGTGACTCCGTAGATTTAATTAATTTACTTAGAACGTGTTGAGCTTTTAATTCATATAACTCATTTAATTTACGTAACAGATAAGGCAACTAATGTAATTCATTAAGACCTAACGATAGCTAAAGTGTACATTTCGAGTTACTAGAACGATCAATTAAATATATACTAACGTTGATTGTATAAAAGAAGTTGAAAAAGCCTTATAGTGTAAGTTTGCAACGAAACTGGCTATGTATCATTATGTGAACGCACAAAAAGCGCACACCGAACGTCAGTCGGCGTTAACACGGTGAGTTATGGCGGGAAATCAACCGATTTATATCACTAGTTATTGCTACAAAGTTGACTTTACACGATTTATGTCTTAATACGAACTGGTTAGTCGGACATATTGCGTTTTTTAATATACGTGTTAAATGTTGAAAAAACATTATATCATAAGAACATAAAACTTCGATCTCGGTCTATAGAAACGAAGCAATTGAATGCAATTGTATTAGTAATTAATAAGTTTTATAAAAGAGAAAGGGAAGTAGTACAGATTAAATTCTTGATACGCTATTGTAGATATAAAAAATGTCGCTTGAATAAGTAGCGATTTATATATTTTTATTCGAACACTTGAAACAGAAAAACCTTTCAAATTAATTTTTAACCTATAATTCAGAAACTAATACTTTTAAAAGCTATTGTGAACAAATATTGTTATCGACAAATAAACTTATATTTATCGACATGTTGATTGAACAGTACAAAACTAGTACGATTTTATTCAATTAATTTGTTGTACAAATACCGCTCTTGTTTCCTATGACATACGGTTTAGATTAGGTTACACTATCCCTCGATTATGACATGTCACAACACAATTACGTCCAACGAGGTTTTGGACTAGTTCATACACTGTCCGTTTCCCTTCGCGCCACGCTACGGTATTTCCCTAATTCAATAATCGAATAACGTGACCGCGTTAACTAAATGAAGTTGTACATAAAGCAAGCCGTTATACATTGAATAGATAATACAACAATTAACTTGCGTTAAAACTTAAAGATTTTTTATTAAAAAGGGGTAAACGCGGAAGTGGCCACCCGAATTCACTGAAATGACCAAGCGATCTGCCCATGCACATTCGCAATTGCAGATGCATCTATCTTAAATCTACAAAGGAGAGACATTTTCTTTAACGAATTCGAACTATTTTCAACGCTAACAAAATTAAACAACAGACTGTCATTACCCTGGTGTTACTATCACTCCCCTCACGCCCTTGAAGGTTGAATTCCCCTGAGGTAAGTAATAAAAATGTAACTTCATAAAAGTATTAATAAGTCTCACACCTTGCGCGTTGTTTATTCTTAACAAGCTACTTTTGTTGTCAATTAAAAGTAAAGAAAAATTTGCCATGTCTTCGAAACAATAATTTTAAGGTCACCGAGTAAACTTAACGAAAAGTCAAAGAACATTTTTTAACTTTTATCGCATATTTTTTAATCTGCATATTAATCATTTTTAATTAACTCCAGTTTAATTTAAAAAGTCGCACGCAATTCCGCAGTGAAAATGTCGCGTTACTCTAAACTATTCATAATATTTATATAAACTAAGCGATTTGTATGTTGACAAATTATTTTTATTTATGCGGTCCCGGTAATACGCCGCGGGTTCGAGTAAAATTTATGTTTGCATATTGTCTGTAAGCTTTGAAATTCCTTATATAATACGCCTTTAAAAATAATATTATTATACTATCATGATATGAAACTAATTTTAAACGTTGAGATGGTCGGTGGCTCAGGGATTAACACATTCAATGCCAACTACACGGCGCCGTGGGTATCTATACGGCCGAGTACACGGCGCCGTGTATTGCGTTCATTTTTTCTATGCATCAGTACAGCTCCGGCCGCTGCGATAACTGTACGTGAGGCACGTGGCATATCTCATAAAATGCAATCGGCATTGAATGTGTTGAGTATTTTAATTGTAAAATAGAATTACATAATCTACCCGACGTTCTTACGAAGGAAAACATCGCGATGCAACCAGCACACATCTGCGAAGAAATTCAAAGATATGTGTGAAGTCATCCAGCACAGGGCCCGCGTGGTTGACTATGGCCTAACTTAGGATAGGCTCAGAGACCTTCAGTGGGAAAGTCCACTGAGTTGATGATGATAAATAATTTCAACACTTTTTATTTCAAGTTTTAACACACAAGAACATTTTTAAACGAAACTCATAGTTACTTTTACAAATAATAAATCAAGATAATGTCTTTATTTACTTCATAGTAATCAATCTGTTATAATTTCTTTTACAGATTAAGAAAGCACAGTTCTGTAACACAATAATTTGG
>LD699455.1:1855907-1873745 GCA_003118335.3 Papilio memnon
GTGCAATACCACGACCACACAGAAGACAGGCGTGAAAAGGAAGCAATTCCGCGTTGCGCTATACAATATTGAACTTACAGATTTTAAATCCATAAAAAGTTTATAAGTTAAATATTTGATTTTCTTATTTAATGAAACATTTTGTTTGAATCTTACGTTATTTTTTACTTTAGCATTGCAACGCTTAATGGGTTTAGCAAATAAACTATAAATGTATGCAATTAGTTAATATACAGACTTTAAGTCTATTAACGCTCTACACGTCGTGTTTGTTTATTCAGTGAAGCGTTAATATCATGGAAATAATTGTAGCGTCAATAAATCGAGATAAAGAAAATGTACTTCCTCGCGGCCGCTGCATAGACAGGTGTAGGTCTTTTAACTGTAGAATTTCACTGCTCTAACACATTTATCATTGTCTCTGCTTTGTACAAATGAACGAAAGGGATGCGTATTCAAGTGAGCCGACAGTGGAAGCCGACTGTAATCATGCCATTGGTTAGAGGTCGACGAGTGCCTGATAGAGAGTGCAGCGATTAAGGTCTCCTAGTATTGCCCTAGATGTTAATTAAACTGATCCGTTATATTGTGATTTTTCCACCAGACTGATTTTTACATGTTCACATATTTTGATCGCATAAGTATTCTTCAGAGGGCTTATCACGAGTATTCGTGAGAACCTATTCGTAACATCGAGAAAATTTGTATTAGCTACGAGTACGCCCCCCTATCAGACGTAAAGTACACCAACAAATCTCATATAATTTTGTCGATTACGTTACGAATACCTAGTTAACTTAAGATTACTTTCTTGTTAAAGTTAAGTTCATGATAAAACGTCATATCAATGTCAATTAAATAGCAGTGAAGTCTGTACAATGTTGCACAAGTTCTGAATGATGAAACTATCGACATATTCTGTTCTTATAAATTAAAATCCGGTTATTTACGAAAACGAAATGTAGACGATCAAATTTGGTATATAAAAGGATAAACATGACGTGCAAGAGATAATGCACTTGCAAAATACATAAGTCATTATTTTAAAGTCTACTTTTAAAGTTCAGATTTTTATATTTTTTAACCGTTATGTTATCAAGGATTGATATATTTCCTGACAATATAATCAATTAACTAAAATCATTAGTTTCGGTCTATCAGATAAGTTTATGGCACTTTTTATACTGTAGGTACAGTTAGGTAATCTGGCGGTGTGTGTCTTTAAAGCTACCCACCAAGGGGCTCGGAGCCTACCCTAATTTAGGGCGACTGCTGCATGGTTTGGCGACTTTTCTTTTATAAGTCAATGTAATTTTTTCTAGGAAAAAGAAGTCCAGGAAGGAAAAGAACAACTTGGCTTAAAAATCTGCGCCAATGGTACAAGAAATGTACGCGTTCTATATTTAGAGCTGCTGTGTCTAAACTTCAAGTTGCTATGATTGCCAACCTTCGTTAGGAGATGGCACCAAAAGAAGAAGTAATTTTTTCTCTTGTATGAATAAATAAGCAGTAGTACGCAGTTTTTAATTGTATTTGTACTAGTAGTATATGACTAATTGATTCTCATTAGTATCCTGTCGTTTGATGAAATCACAGCAACCTGATTAGTTATTTATAAGAGTCGGAGTTCATCAAGAAACAAGACAATATTTTTGAAAGTGCAGTACCGCGGATTTCCGCGACTGTACCTAATACGCCAGCGTTAACTTGTTACAGTGTAACCGCTACCGTCAAATGAAATGCCATACATTATGTTGTTACGAACTTAAACGTCTAGCTGTACAAGCCATGAGTTGCTGTACTAATTCATTTGATGTATTAATGTTTAATTATCGTTTTAAACAAACAGAATGTAAAATATGATAATAAAATTCATTTCTGCAAGTATGACCTTAACATGAGGCCATCTGTCAACAATGTACATGCGAAAATCAAACTAAACAACGTTGTTTTACAGAGCACATTCGCTTGAACCGTAATAAAAGGTGCTCCAACTGTATATCCAGTTTTTTCCATGTGTACGCACTGTGAAGGGATATGTCAAAGCAAAAGAAACTCGTCGCAACGGTAGGTAGGCCCCGAAAAACTAATAGACAAGTTGTATGCAACCAGGGTATTTATTTCTTTCATATTATGCTATGCACCCTAACTTCAGGCTAGGCTCCGAGCCCCTCGGTGGGGACGTATAGTGAGCTGGTGATGATGATGATAATGATGATGATGATGATGATATTATGCTATCTTTTCAATCACATTTAACTTTAGCAAGCATACTTAATATCTATTTCCATTTAGCAGGTAACAGCGCAAATGTGTCCGTCTGTCGTTTTGTAAAGCGGTCGTCGCGCCAGTGGAAATTATGAAACTTACAATGCCTTTAGGCATATTCTATTATAGGTTTACTTAAGTAAAACGTTCAAGTAAAAAATAATTTTCACGTGATTTTAGATGGATGGATGTTTGATAGAGTTATCCGCCTAAACGGCTGGACAAATCTCGTTGGAATAGATGTAGAGCATAGTCTGAAAGAACAGATGGCTTCTTACTTTTGTTTTTTAATTCCACGTAGACGGAGTCGCTAATCTATACTAATATAATAAAGCGTAAACACACACTTCTTTGTTGCCTAAAATGTCAGCAATCACAGCATATTTTTGAATAACTCTTTTTTTAATACAAGCCCTACACTTAAGTCACGCATTAGGCTATATATTTTCACGCCATTAAACTTGGGGGTAAATATTTTGGAAAAAACCCTAATGAGGGAACGAGACCATAAGTTGCTGCCAACATCAAGGAAGCAAGATTGCCATGGTTTGTCATCATGTCATGTCATTTTCACATTTACAATTGATAATTTGACAAACGTAGGTAAACAATAAAATAAAGTTTTTATAATTTCACGCGGATGAAGCCGCACGGGAACAGCTAGTTTATTATATTTAACTTCGCCTCGTATAACATGGCGTGATCAACGATCGTTAATAGATAACCTAAGGTTGTGCAATGACCAAAGACTAATTAAATATTTACCATAGACAATCGTAATAGATTTTTTATTTTGTAGCAGTTTAAAAAGTAAATATTATTTGCACTTTATAGTCATAAATACAAGATTTTATTTACTTAACTCATGATATCAATTTTTAATACATGTTTCTCAACTGTAGAACGTAATTCATATCTTTAAATAGCAATAGTTAGGGTAGATGCACTCCATAAAAGCACTTTTACGCACTTTTCCCTCACCTTATACCTTTTAAAGCTCGCTGTATTTGATCAAGTGCAATATATAACAACGATAAGAAACCTGATAGACAGTTAACGGAAATGTAATTAAGCCGCTAGGGGGAGCGACGAGCGTTTTGCAAGTCAATGCTGAAAGCTAGCCCTAGTCTAGATGATAATGATATTTTTTTCAAACACAAACTGCAGTCTTTTTATTGGACAATGTTTTATTTTTTACTAGTTACTCCGTTACACCTTACGCGTGATATTAAAAATACAAAAGTAACTAGCCTAGGTGTTTTTCCAGACTATCCTCTACATCTATGCCAAGTTTCATCGAGATCCGTTTAGCTGTTTAGGCTTACATACTCTAGCAAACATCCATCCATCTTTACTTTCGCATTCATATCGCCATAATATTAGTAAGATTGAAAAGCCTTAAACTCTATAGTCCATCCATGTCCACGTGTCCGTTTGTAACATGCCTGGTCAAATTAAAAACGGATAGCATTTAAAATCGGTCTAACCTTTAAGAATATTAAGGACTAGCTGTTGCTTGCGACTTTGCCCGCGTGAAATTAAAAAATACAGTCTGTTACTCCCTGATAACGTAGCTTTTTAATGGTAAAAGAATTGTTTAAATCGGTCCAGTAGTTTTTAACTTATTTCAATATATACAAAAATACAAATCTTTCCTCTTTATAATATTAGTATAGATATAGATTAAATATGCTCATGTCTGTAATATTTAAGTATAATTAGTACAAATTTAATATTGTTTCTGAATACTTAAATACAAGGAAGTAATCTTAAAACCTAAAAGTATGTAGTTATAACAATTGCAAAGTTTTTAACATTGTATTATAAAAAAAAATTGTATCACATTTTTACGACAAATAATGGCACAAATACAAGTTAATAATTATTTTTCGCAAATCACAAGTTAATAAAAAGTTTTTTTCCTCCAAAATATATTTTAAATTTGTAATACATTTTTTTTAAAAACTTTGAGTTATAAAAAATCGCACAAATAGTTCACTATCAGGAAATTGCATAATTTGTGATTCGATTTTCGCCTTCTTATCGTGTTTTTCGTTTGATAAGTTATCAATTTTAAGGTAATAGCAAAAACTTTATTTTATACAGGAAATTCAGCCACTGGATTGACAAAATAATCAAATATTTACAAATATTTTTGCTACAAATTTATACACTTCAAGATATCAATGTACTTTGCCGCAGAAAAGTGTTTTGAAGCTTTCATAAGAATAACTTCTAAATAAATAAAACGGGAAAGTTGTAGATGTAGGTTGTACGGGGTGAGTGTTACCGACGCTTAACCGATGTTTAACCGTCCCGCGGGTCAATTTAATCCCGGAAGCGCCTAGTTAGGGGCGAGTGACGTCACAAGGTGGCACGGCAAGGTATAATGCCGATGAAAAGTGGAAAACAAAATATTAAAAATATGAATTTATTCAATACACTTTAATTATCACTTGTATGATCATGCCATTTAAAAAAAAATAATAAAAGAAAAAGCCGTGACCCCAATTAAAAAATATTGCCAATTATAAAAAAAAAACATGTAAAATCGAAAATTTAAACGCATATGCCGTTCTTGGTTATTGCAAAAAACATATATAATCGTTTTATTAACAATAATTGTTGTCCCGGAAGTGTAATAAATATAATTATACCTTAATTGCCAACCACAATGTTTCTTCTTCAATTATTATCTTAATACATATGCATTAAATATTCATCAGACTAATAATATAAATGCGAAAGTTTAGATGGATGGATGTTTGTTAGAGTTTGTAGCGTAAACAGCTGAACGGATTTCGATTAAAATTTGGTATAGATGTAGAGGATAGTCTGGAAGAACACGCAGGCTACTCACTTTTGTTTTTATAATTCCACGCGGACGGAGTCGCGGGCGAAAGCTAGTATAAAAAAAACTACATATGTAGATGAAAAACGCGTTTTCTTAAAAAAGCAAATTACAATAAAGTACCAAAGAGTCGTGTCACTGGATCATAGTTAATGTTAACTTCTAAAAGGTAATAAACAAAAAATACTCGAGAATACCTAAAGTTATTTTATTAAAGTCCAACTATTACTGAAAATTTCGAGTTCAAAAAACTGAAATTATTATCGAAAAAACAACGTTTTAATTGTGTGAAAATTATTACAACATTCCATCATCCGCCTCTTTTAAAAGCGCTTTGTAGCTAAAGGAGTTGAAACCGACCCTATACTAATATTATAAAGAGGAAAGATTTGAATTTTTGTATGTATTATATACTCAGAAACTACTGGACCGATTTCAAAAATTCATTAACCACTAGAATGCTACGTTATCACTGAGTATCATAGACCGTTTTTATTTCTATTTTTATAGCTATTAATTAAAAAAATCAGATTTTTAACTAAATCATTTGAAGCAAAGAGCATTCATTTTTAATAATTGTGCGTCACAAAACTTATATTTCAATGTTAAAGTTATGGTAAGTTGGACATCGTGTAATAGTGTTAAGTCTATTATTAATGTTATAACACTCCAAGATTATTATGTTAATTATTACAGATATATTTACTACCAGAAAACTTGTTTCGTTCACGGGATTTTCCTACAAATAATTAAATAAAAAATTAATTAATTACTTACTGTTAATTCATAATTAAAATTATTTGTTTAAATTGCAAGGAAAATGTAATGTTAGTCATATTAATGATTTTTTTAGTATTTTACAGTTCCTTCTATAAATAGCCAGCCATTGTGTTGATGAAAACGGAACCCAAAGTTATTATTAAATATAAAATTCAACAATCAATAATGATTGCAAAATGGCTCTACTGATCTAGACGAAATTTAGAATTTATATGTAGATAGCCTAGCTAACTGTTTTTAATTTCGTGCGAACGTAGTCGCGAGCACAACCTAGTAGTCTATACCACTTCTTATTGATTTACTGTGAATGTCCACAGTAGAAACAGATGTACAACATATTCCCGTCTCACTCATACTAAAAAACAGACATTTCTTGAGAGTAAGAAGCACGTAAGTATTAACAAAATAAAATGCCAAGTTAATCTGCAATTATATTGAGTTCCTTGATAATGATTAATGGTAGAAGCATTCAAATATCTCAATATCATCCGAAATGTTAAGTTTATTAACCAATTTAATTGGAGATTAAAAAATCCATTACATGGAATGATTTATGCTGCTATAATTAATGCAAAAGTATCTGAATATAAACTTAAATAAATTAATGTAATATTTTGCACAAAAGTATTTTTTTTTTATTGAATGACTTACTAATTTTTTGTAGCAAAAATTGTTTTTGTTGTGAGTCAAAGTAACAAATTTTTAATAACATTATTACTTCAAACTGTGCAATTCAAGTACAAGACTTAATCATAATGTTTGCAATGATTTATTACAGTATCAATTGTAAATTTTCACATGAATAATTGTAAAATTAATTACAATCAAGTACGATTAAAAACTGACCTTCGTTAGAATTTGCATTGCCGTCGGCACTTCGATCCGAATCTTCGGCGCCGACTAAATTCCGTATACTGAAGGAGTTGGTTTTTCTCTGCGGGGGTGTGTCTCCTATCACCCCTGTAACTCCTGTCACCTCACATCCTTGCGAACCATTCACTATGTCACGGCGCACCTCCGTACCGTTGCATACAACCGTCTCTCCAACCCCATCTTCCCCACGACGCGTTGTCAAGTCCATTTTTAAATAATCTATAATTTATTTCAACAGTCTGTTTATTTAAACGGGACATTTTTAATCATCTGGTTGCTTTATAAGCATTTTGAATTGTCACTTTACCACCGTTTCGTATCCCAATTGATAAATAAGTCAATAAAAAAAATCATTAAAAGTCACACAACAGTTTTTATACAGGAGCCACACACGATAATTTAGTCAATTAAATAAATGTTATTTAAATACACTGTCTTTTAATCACAAACAGTTCCTCTAAGTTGTAATCGTGCATTCGCGTTGATATTTCGCGTTGTAACGAACGCGCGCTGGCCCCGCGGTGGCGAACGCGACTGGTCCTCTTTCCTCCCTCACACCTCCGGCGTCCGGCCCTCCCTACGCCTAGAGAGGCGGAGCGAACGCCCCTCGCACACTTCGATACACGAAACGCGCGACTTTTTACTTGTCAATTACTCGTTACCAGAGATTTTTTTCAACCATCAATCTACTCTAATAAGTTGTAATTACATTTATCAATACACGATTACTGCCTTTTTAGTTGTTCCTTGTACTTCGCCAAAGTGATTTTATTTACATAGAAAAATTATAATCATATAGTTGATAAGATAAAGATGTTTGTCTTTGTAAAGGAGTTAAAATGCATTATCTAAAACGGCTTCGATCAATGAACGGCACAGTAGAGCATAGTCTGGAGGAACACAAAAGCTACGCGATTGTCGCGGGCGAAATCTATCTTATCTTACTAATATTATAAATGCGAAAGTTTAGATGGATGTTTGTTAGAGTTTGTAGCCTAAACGGCTGAACCGATTTCGATTAAATTTGGTATAGATGTAGAGGATAGCCTGGAAGAACACATTGGCTACTCACTTTTGCTTTTTTAATCCCACGCGTATGGAGTCGCGGGCGAAAACTAGTTCAATATAAAAGACACTAAGAAAAATTCGAATCTTTTTCGAATAAATCCATATGAAATCATTTATTTAAGAGCATAACCTAACTTTATAAGGCACTAGTACTAACTCTAACAACAAAGTATCTCATTGCAGAACAAGATTTAGACAGTACAATTAGTGCGTTAAGTTCAGGAAACGTGAATTGTTATTTATTATCCATTTATCATAATTTAACTGAATAAATTGAGATACCATAACTACGTCCTTTATTATATTGGCAAACTATTACGATTTGCGTAACAGGGCTGTCTGTGTTAATAAGTGTTTTGTAGAATAAAAGGTTCCTGATTCAATTGAAAATCTACTGAACCGATTAAAAAATATATGTTTCGTCTACAAAAAGCTATTTCTGACAATTTGTTGATATTTGCATTTTTTTCTCTCTTTTGTCTTATTCTCTTTAAATATTAATTAAATTTTTCTAGCCATATCTATCCAGGAACTCCGTATACTTGAACATTCTTGAATCTCCGTTGTGTTTAGCTAATTAGTGTCAATATAAGAGATATAATAGTTTTAAAATCGAATCACCTCAATATTTAATTGCGAAGTTAACTATTATTAGGTTTGATAAATTTCCAACAGATGGCGGTGTAAGTCAACTCTACATCTTTTGTCATTGGCCGCTTCATTCCTGCTACCCAAACTTAGCCGTAAGCATTTACAATATTATTTGTTTATAAGAATCCTTAAAACAATTTGCGTCATGAATAATTTTAATGTTTCATACATTAGACTTAAACGCACATTTGTTAGAAGCGACAAAATTAATCATTTGTATGAATCATTGAATTGAAAAACAACGTTTTAAAAACGATTAAAACGTCCATAACCCTTTTTCCTTTGTTTAAATTTTAATGATTATTTTAAGATTATGTTTAGATAATGTTTTAAGAATTGCATATGTTTTGATTAAAAAACACTTTAAATGCCTTTTTTAGTCTTTGTTATTGCTAAATGTTTATATATTTAGTATTTTATATGGCAACCCTAAATAAGTTGAATGCATTTGTCGTTTCTACGTCTGTTTTCTTATTCATAAATACTTGTTAAAATCCAAACGCATTCGCTTCAGGCTGCCTTCAAATTTATTGCATCAACGTTATTGTTAGTTCGTTCCTAATATTCTATTTAGGGAATAATGCTCGTGAATTACACAGATTTGGTTGTAATTAGTACTGAGATAAGACCGATAGTTAGGAGAAATAATCTATTTTTATAGTTAATAAACTACGTCGTGTTCATTAAATGATTTTTGACAGTTTTAATTCGAGGTAAAATATTTGAAGATGAAATAATTTACCTCTAATTTTGAGTTATATAATCGTTATTTAACGTTTTCAATCATGTTATATTTTTCTTCTTCAAATCAACTTTTATCAGAACATAGTTAAGTACATAAATCTCATACCCATCTACGTTTAAACTAATTTATGTAGTAGTAATGTTAGCGATAATTGTATACCCTTCGTAATTATCAAATCAATAGAAAAGCGGCACATTTAATCATCATCAACCAATATTTGTAAAGCAATAGCCTGCGTGTACAGTCAGCTTCATTCGCAGTGCACACGTTACGGAAACATTGCCTTGCATCTCGAATCAAGTTAAAACTCCGATCTCACTTAAATAAATAGGGTAATATCGAGATTTAATCAAACAAATATAAAATTTCCTAACCTGAAATAAATAAATCCTAACCTCTTTCAATGTTTTTATTAAAAAAACAAATGTCACTTGCAAAATTGTATAGTGTGGTGTACAGTATTGTTAAAATATTTTCGAACTCTTATTTTATAATTATACCTATACAAGATTATCGGTTAAAATTTTAGAAGTGGAATACCGTGAGCGAATGCGACTGTACTTTGCCGCGGCTTGACGCCGGCGGCCACAAAGCCTTCGTAGCAGCGGGGCGCCGGACTCCATTATACCGTCAGACCAACGCATTCTATTTGTATGGTAATACGCTCATTACAACAGACAAAAAGGGTAGAGGGTAAAGATTCTACCGATTTATGGTTCACCGCCTAAAAACTATAACTGGGGAGTTAATCTTTGACGCATACTATGCTTGTATTATAGTTGATGATGACAGTTAAAAGGGGTCAAAAAATGACAGATTTTCGTAACCAGTTATCATCTATGTTTACAATGTTAAGGTACTCCTTATACCATCAATGTACTTTAATAAAACTTAGATCGCGCGCACACCTTTGATTAACTATCGCACAACTGTTCAGTTACGCTTTGAATCCTATGAGCTTGTACGCGCACACTACTCGGTTTTTAGTTGTACGTAAACAGTCGAATCGCACAACAGTTGTGCAATAGTTTAGTCAAAGGTGTGCACTCTTAAGAGTTAAAAAGGTCACATTAATCGACAATTAATTTCTAGTAAGCCAACAATGAAATTAGTAGCTTATAAGTAGGATGGTTGTAAATAGGCGTGTACCTTGAGCCGCGTTTAGAATGCGCATTGTCATCAAATACATTTAGTTAGACAATTGCCGGCACAAAGAGGGGCAACTTTTTGCCGACACTACCGCTGTTTGCTCACAGACTGCGGCGTGTATCTATTCAATCAATAAATAGATAAGTAGCCAACACTTTGTAAGCGATATGCCGACGCTTACGGTTTTAGAGATACTTTCATGTATGATGGCTTTTTACAACGAATCTTACTTCTTACTAATATCATAAACTAGCTTTCGCCCCCGACTCCGTCCGCGTGGAATTAAAAAAACAAAAATGAATAGCCTATGTGTTCTTCCGGACTATCCTCCACGTCTATACCAAATTTCATCGAAATCCGTTGACCCGTTTAGGCTACAAACTCTAACAAACATCCATCCATCCATCGCTGTCGAACGGAATAAATAGTATCCTATGTCCGTCTCCTGGCTCTAAGCTTCCTCCTCACGAATTTTCAGCCATATCAGTAAAGCCATTCTTGAGTTATAAATAGTGTAACTAACACGACTTTCTTTTACATATTATATATAAGATGTGAAAGTTTAAAATGATGTTTGTTAGAGTTTACCACCAAAACAGTTGAACGGATCTCGATGAAATTAGGTATAGAAGTCTTGAAGAACACATAGGCTACTTACTTTTGTTATTCTTAATTCCACGCACACAGTCGCTGGACAACAATTAAAAAAGGTTTATTATTTTGTAAATTCTAAATTCAGTATTTTTCTCTCTATCTAAACATACATAATTCGTCTTTCTTTCCTAAGATCGTATTTCAAGCGCAATATACAATTTCCACTAAGAAAGCAACGCTGCTAATCGCGCTTCTCTTAATGCAAAAGAAGTTTAACTTGCAATTCATCTAAAACTCTTTTAATTTGAGATCTTCATGGTTAGTTTTCAGAAAGTTGCTGAGCTATATAAAGAAAATTGAACCCCAATTAGTGAATAAGTTGGGCAATTTTTTTAGCTTGTAAGTTCCTATTTGTAATACGGAACCGTTGCTGCTCCTCCCGTCACATTTCACGGTGCGTGTCTGCTGCAAGTCACCGCGGCGCAATCAGCGCGTCTTTGTCTCTGGTGCCGACGGCGCCTACCTTCTGCTTTACACAGACGAACATAATTAGTAAACAGTCTTTTAACTTTACTTTAAAATTATATGGATACTAGCTGTTCCCTTGCGGCTTCATCCGCGTGAAATTATAAAAACTTTATTTCATTGTTTACCTACATTTGTCAAATTATCAATTGCAAATGTCTAAATGACATGATGACAAACCATGGCAATCTTGCTTCCTTGATGTTGGCAGCAACTTATGATCTTTTTCCCACATTAGGATTTTTATCCAAAATATTTACCCCCTAAGTTAAATGGCGTGAAGATATATAGCCTAAAGCGTGACGTAAGTGTTGGGCTTTTTATTATTAAAAGAATTATTCAAAAATATTCTGTAATTGCTGACATCTTAGGCAACAAAGAAGTGTGTGTTTACGCTTTATTATATTAGTGTAGATTAAGGTTAAGAGTGCTTGGTACTGTAGAGTCAGTGATTTGATTTATTAATCATTTATTAATAATATTGTAAAATTATTATTTTACAATATTATTAAAGACAGAAATGATCTTCATATTTGCTTAAGCCTTACTGTGAGTTGAAAAACTATATTCATTTTTGAATGAAGAAATATTTTTTGTGTTATGGTAGTGATAGCCTAGAGTAACGCTGCATTGCTTATATCAAAAGGTAGCCACTGACATTTGTAATCGCAGCGGCGACGTACAACACGCCTACTAATTTAATTAACATCAAAATGTACTGTCATGAACAAAATTGTTATTTACATTCAAGATTTTGAAAGACAACCAATGAAAATTACTGTAACGTAATTCTTTAGTTAGGAAGAGACATTTGGATTTTTTATTTAAGAACCTTGAATGAAGAATGGCATTGTTGAAAGTGATAATTTCTTTTCGCATTACTCTTGGCAAAGTTACCGACAATATGTATTGTTAATCTATAATAAGTTTGCTACTTAGATCTCCGTTTTCTTTTGCTAAACATCTAACGCGACATTTTTTTAAAACAAAGTTTAATAAAGCATTTTGTGCATGCCATTACTAGTACTAATGAGTGAACATGATTTGCGAAACCAGGCGAAGGCGGCATATTAAAATTAGTAATTACTCAGTCCGCCCTCGACGCCCGCCCTGCGTACACTCAGTGCTATCTCTATTCTATTTATTTTAGGCGACTTTAGTACTTATTTCATTAGAATAAATAGTAAAATTCCTTATAGGTTTTTATCCTGACAGTTTCAGTTCTTTGAATTCAATTTTGACTTTAAATAGACCACAGTAGTGAATCTTATTGAAGTAACGTTGAATCTTCTAAACTTTTTTAATAACAAATACAGTTTGATCTAATCAAAAAGTGCAGGAAATTTTAAATGTCTGTTGGTAATTTTCTCCTGATATTTACTAATTTTTAACTACGACACTTGGATAAGATATTTTAAAGAAAAAACAAGAAAGACTCCGCGATTAGATGATTGGTACAATCTTTAGTAGATATCACAAAATATTTCCAACAACTCTTTCATAATTATAAACTCTGTAATATTTGAGTTAACCAAACTTTTTGTTAAGTTTACTGACCGCAAGTTAATAATCGCCATTGTTATATAAATAGAGGAAATGCAATATCTATTTCAGTACTTAGAACATTAAATACTTTCTTAATGTTTCCATCTGTTCAGTAATTGTCTCGGATGGATAGACAAACAGAATATCTGATTGCGGTTTGTATTGATCCGTTCAGTGTTGATGTAACTCATACAGTGGATAAAATACTTTTAAAATGTAACAAGCAACTGAAATTTAAACAGAAAGAAATGTTCAACAACTTTGACTAGACTTTTTTTACATTATTTGACTTATTAAAGATTGAATTAAAAAATATATATAACCTATGTTACTCACAGATAAATTACCTTCCTAATGGTGTAAGAATTTTTGAAATCGGCCCAGTAGTTTTTACGTGAATCGAATGCATACAAAAATGCAAATATTTTCTCTTTATAATATTAGTATAGAAGTATAGATATAGATTACTTAGGCAAACTTCGCTGATTCAGATAACCGCATGCTCGTATGTCAACTAATATATCATTAAATGGTTTGAAAAAGAAGAGGTAAATTGGAGAAAGTTATTGATAAATTAGACCTTCAGTTCATTATTTTCTAGTTTCACTAAATTTCTGCCAGGTCTATTTTATTCTTAGTTCAATGTTGTACTGTGATTGCTAGCGGTTGCCGTCGCACGCGACTTCCGCACCCCGACCGCAATCATTTCAACTGCCCACTTGATCTTGTTTGCTTTGCTTAGTCTTTGTTCATTTATTTTGTACCTATTGGAGTCGCTACAATTGTTTGCGGTGTAATAGTTTTTATCAGATTTTAATCCGTGTTATAGATAACTTTGATTTTGTAAGCTATAAGTCATAACCAGACTGTAAGATTTCAAATTTCGAATATTTCTTGGAATGTAAGACTCGGCCACTTTACTACCTGGACATGATATTATGTGAAACTTTGTATGTAAGTAATGTATATAAAATGTCAATAAAAACTAAACCTGGACTAAAATATCGAAACCTCACGTTATCGTACGAAAGTCTAGACGCCATTTATATTATCCTCCGAGACATTCCAATTTCAAATAACTCTAATCGTGTTCCTTTTAAATGTCATTTGTTAGTCGAGTTGGGCGCGTGCCGGCTAATGGAAAGCAATACTGAACCGAGTCCTTCTCAAAAAAAGATGAGGTCCGACACGAATCACGCACAACATTCTATTTTCGACTTTATATTGAGAGCATTAAGAGTTATTTTTACATAAATCAAAAATACAAGTTAATTTCTTTTAAAATATTTGCGCTTACGTTATCAGCCAGTATTATTTGCTTGAGTTTTCGTTGTTTCTTTTAACCTTTTATCGAGTTTTCAGAGTGTTTCGAATTAAATCATTATTTGCGTGCTTTAAGCGAATTTAAAGTGTTACTCGATTAATGACTATCAAACGTACTGATAACATTTGGATAAACATAAACAAAAACTGGTCACACGGATCGTTGGCTAAACGATACATCGATATATCGATGTTTGGACATCGATGTTTTATAAATACCGTTCGAATATTGAATCGATAGTTTTCTATTATGGGTTTAATCAACATAAATTAGTTCTAATTCGACCGACGGACTTACGAGGCTTTGACCGTAAAAAGATGATTCGTTTTTTAGCCTCGCTCGATTATGACTAATCTTTTTTTCGTTGTTGATGTTTAATTTATTATCAAACAACGAAATTGAATCGAGAATAAAAAGGTACGAGTTTCATTTTGCCGGTAACTTTTATAACGCTGTTTATTTTACGACTTTGTATACATCTTTGAATCAGGGAGACATTCAAAGTTAAAGGAAAATTTAAACATGGAAAGATAAAACTTTTTAAAATCTATTATCACGCTTTTACACATTAAGAATTACCATTTGAACTATATTATACTATACTAGCTGTTGCTCGCGACTTCACGCCCATGAAATTAAAAAAAAATAGGAAAAAATTGGCCGATGATACTCAGTGATAACAGCTTTTTAATGGTGCAAAAATTTTTGGAATCGGTCCAGTAGTTTTTGATTTCAATACATACAAAAATCCAAAAATACAAATATTTCCTTATTATAATATTAGTATAGATATAGATTTTACTTTTACGTACAGTCAGATTTCTTGGCAGCTTGGTATATGGTAGGAATCTGTGAAGAAAACAATTTTCGATGAGACGATTTTATGCCGACAATATTTGAAAAGACATACCTTGTTTAAGGTCTTAATATTTTATTGTTATTTAAGTAATAATACTTTATACGTTACTTTACTTAATGAATATCTCAATAGCAGTCACAAATGTAATTAAGAACACGTAATACTCATACTAATATTATAAATGCGAAAGTTTAGATGGATGTTTGTTAGAGTTTGTAGCGTAAACGGTTGAACGGATTTCGATGAAATTTGGTATAGATGTAGAGGATAGTCTGGAACTACACATATGCTACTCACTTTTGTGTGTTTTAATTCCACGCGGACGGAGTCGCGGGCGAGAGCTAGTCATGAATAAATACAACACTTTTATATTTATTGTGTTATAAATCAATAGGGAAATTAATTAACAATTACGTTGTATGTTATTAATAATTTCGTTTTAGTGTTAATTAAATATTGATTTATGTAAGACGTGAAGGCTTTCAGTCGGGTGGCCCGATCCAGAAACTGTAGGTTTTTATATATTTCTTGGCTGTAATATTAAATTTGGTTAGCATAATCCTTATAGTATTATAAATGAGAAATCTTGGCTGGATGGATTTATTACTAAGAATCTTAAACGGCTTAAGATGTAGAACATAATCTGAAAATAAATAGGCTACTTATTAAATTGTTTTTTTTTTAATTCCGCAGAAGTCGCGGGTAAAAACTTAGTATACAAAATCCATTGTATTAAACACACACTTCTTTGTTGCCTAAGATGTCAGCAATTACAACATATTTTTGAATAATTCCTTTTTTTAATAAAAAGCCCAAAACTTACGTCACGCTTTAGACTATATATTTTTCACGCCATTAAACTTAGGGTGTAAATATTTTGGATAAAAACCCTAATGTGGGAAAGAGACCATAAGTTGCTGCCAACATCAAGGAAGTAAGATTGGCATAGTAAGGTTTGGTATTTTGACATTTGCAATTGAGAATTTGACAGATGTTAACAATAACGTTTTTTATAATTTCATGCGGATGAAGTCGCACGGGAACAATAACAAAAAAGTCTGTAGACATAATATTTCACGTGTTAAGCTGGTAAACGATAATTGCTCAATCAAGAAAACCCCTATGCACAAGTAAATTGGTATTATGCTCTTAAAAAATTAACTTTATACGGCGTTGTTCATTAAAGCCGCGGCAATAAACAAGGCGCATGTATTTTAATTAATTACAGCCCTATTCCGGCCTTCAACAGCAATTTATAAGGCTTACATTGAAATAAAATATACATAAGTCATACTTTCATTTGTTATATCCAATATTAAATTTTTAAAATTAAAAAGAAATCCAATAAAATGTAGGAAATGGTGCTTTTTGAAAGTGTTCCCAAATTTTAATCACTAATTATTTCATTTATTTTAGTAGGTATCGTATTTATAAATCACACTTCATACTAATCATACTTCATACTAATATTATAAATGCGAAAGTTTAGATGGATGGATGTTTGTTAGAGTTTGTAGCCTAAACGGCTGAACGGATTTCGATGAAATTTGGTATAGATGTAGAGGATAATCTGGAAGAACACTTAAGCTACTCACTTCTGTTTTTTTAAATCCACGCGGACGGAGTCGCGGGAGAAAGCTAGTCATAAAATAAATTAAATAAAGTATCGATAATTGCAGCAATTAAATAAAATTAAACAATATTGTACCTTTTTGAGATAAATCTTTCGTTAACAAATACTGGAAAACTGTTTTTATGTCGTAACGTTACATAAAGAGAAATTAATTAAAAAATAAACAGGAATTTTCGGTATTATCCAATCGTTACTATTTCCCATCCAGCCATATGTTACCATTAGAGATAACGAGCCATTTATAGCTCGATTCAACGAATAGCGTTGTCCGAATCGATATACAGGGAATCGATTAATTTTCTATAAATGTTAATTCGCTCGTCAAACAGTCGGCTCGCTCGTTTTACTAATCAATGTATGGCGCTATAAAAATTTATACCTACGTATGTTGTAAATAATGCTGCGATTAATTGGCTTAGACTATCTAAAGTTAATAGTTTTGAACTTAATTGGATGCCTTATTCCTTATGAAACGCTGCCCTGTGACGTCATTAAAAAAATAAGCGATGCCTATTGATGTAAAATGTTCAAGATAAATTCAACAAAAGAAATACATTTATCTTATTTTAATGACCGCAAACGTTTGTACGTTTCACATATTTTTCTCATCCGTTTTTTTCAAAAATATGTCAATGCATCCCGTAACTGTATGCAAATTGGTTGATTATAAGAGAATAAAATATCTTGCAATCCTTGTTAAATTGCCTTCTTAAATTCCAACATTCCGGCGTAAAGTTCATGTTCTTATTACAGTTATAAGGTTAACCTTACATTGTTGTATTAATATTATGTGTGGAATAGGCCACTTTTTACCATCACGAGTGCCACGAGCTCCCGCAGCGCGACTCATATAGCCATGCGACCAAAGTGTGAAGAAACCACCGGCGTCCTCCGTAATAACATATTCAACGGTGTATAAAATCGAATTATACAATCGATAATTTTTATTACATTGCGTCGTGCGACTTGTAAA
>LD699455.1:1874768-1897299 GCA_003118335.3 Papilio memnon
TTATTATCTCCAATTCTATAAAGCTATTTAATCAATCAAACAATGTGACACTAAGTGTAGATTACACATGACATACACTCAGATATGTCCCACATATTTATGTTCAACATAATTATATCGTACGTATCTTACGCAATATTCTATGGAACAACAATCCATGTCGCGCCTCAATAACATTTGTAGAATTTATGTCAATAATAAAATTAACGGACTTTTATAATAGTTCTCAATATTTATGGCGACAACGACATTTATGATTCTAGAATCTTTGTAAAACGTTAGTGTTTTATTACGTTACCAGCGTGCGCACACCGTTGACTAAACTATCGCACAACTGTTTAGTCTCGCTTTAATTGCTATGACCTTATGAAGGTGCGTACTACTCGATTATTAGTTGTGCAACTAAACAGTTGAATTGGCTGCAAAACAATCGACAATCGCGCAACAGTTGTGCGATTGTTTAGTCAAATTTGTGCGCCCGCTCTAAGGAACGTTTATTTTGATCAAATGTAACTTTGTTTAAAAACTGTATAGTTACTTTAAGTCACAACTTTGTAGCCAGATATTTTTAATAGCATAATGGCCGTCACCAGCCAACGATCTAGGGGTGTAGGCCGATTATTAAGGGGAAGGGTTAGCCGAGGAACAAGAAAGGGCTAGTAGTACAAATGCTTTTTTTATTAAAAAAAAAATAATGCTTCTCAACATACTGTCAATTTTTTTTATGAAAATGTAATACTTCGCTTTCTGTAATCTTTGCGTACCTAAAAAATGGTTTTATAAAATGAGTTCGCATTCTTTCAAAAATGACCACTTGTCACTTTTTAATTTACATCGTGTCAGATTAACTTCGCAGAACAAAGTAAAATTACCGACAGTAATATTATGTTAAAACGCAAAAGGTTTAATTTGAGAGGTTTAAATCGTAATGCAGTTTATTTTTCGTTCTTAGAAAAACTGTTCTGTAAAAAACAGTCACCGGTAATTGTTATTTAATTGTAATTTAATTGCATGCACATTATTTGTTCGTTTACGTTCTCGTGTGTTCATAGGGGACATTTAGCGCACAGTGACAGAATTAAATTCGCTGCCCACTTACGATCGAAAATCATACAGAAAACTGTGTATCCAAATATGTATCCAGTTATTGGCCTATTGATAACACGTCAAATGACAATTAACCAAAGTGTTTAGGAAATAAACGTCTTCGACTTTACCCTGATTTGCGATATTACGACTCAACAACTCTGCTACCAGCTCACTATACGTCCCCACCGAGGTGCTCGGAGCCTACCCTAAGTTAGGGTGACTAGGCCATAGTCAACCACGCTGGCTAAGTGCGGGTTGGTTGACTTCACACATGTCTTTGAATTTCTTCGCCGATATGTGCAGGTTGCATCACGATGTTTTCCTTCACCGTAAGAACGCCGGGTAAATTATTTACAAATGAAAATTCGAAAAATGGAAAATCACATTGGTACATGGCGGCGGGATTCGAACCCAAGACCTGTAGATTACAAGTCAAGTGCTTAAACCACTGAGCCACCGACGAGACAACTCTAGTGGCTGATAATTTAGAATTTACCGCGGCTGTTCCTAACAATGATCCACCGCGAATGTTATGGCAAATTGATTCAGCGCTAAAGCTATAATAATCCTGGGCCACTAAAATGGCGTATATTGAAATTATTAAAATAGAAATGTCCGAACGTCATACGTTCCACGGTACGTCTTTATTCATTTTCATATTTTACGATGAGCAATAAAATGCTCCACCTAAAGAGTTAGGTTGAGAACGCACCGCTTCGAACTACGCCTGCGCCAGGATACGCGCATTAAAATGAGGTAACATATTGATATAGTGATGTGACAAGTTGTCGATAAATTACTTTTTAAAATAATAAATAAACCAGCGTAGAAGACCAGAATTGATGTGTTCGATAGATGCTCCATCCCAGTTTAGTAATGGCCTTCCTACACACATCATACATATTTGGACAAAAAACTGACGTGTATGGCAACTTGTTGTACGTAAAATGACAAGATTTATGTAGTATCATAGCCTCAGAAAATCGACTACAAAAGGACGGTTATAATTTATAAGCATTTAAAAATTACAACATCGATAAATTGTCAGCCCATCCCTAACCATTGTGTACTCCGGCAAGCTAATAAAACCTTACGATAAGCGCCATTATTGTCACAAAGGACGCGTGTAATTGTTTGTCAAATAAATACTAATAAAACTTGGATGTTTATTAAAATATAATTCTCAAGACCCGAGAGTACGAAGCTTATAAAATTTTGATTATTACGTGAATTGCTTTAATGAAATAAAATGTGACCAAGTGATATCATCACTAGCTCACTATAGGTCCCCACCGAGGTGTCCGAGCCTACCCTAAGTAAGGGGGTGACTAGGCCATAGTCAACTACGCTGGCCAAGTGGTGGCAACCAACCCGTGGTTGACTTCACACATAACTTTGAATTTCTTCGCCGATATGTGCAGGTTGCAACACGATGTATTCCATCACCGTAAGAATGTCGGGTAAATTATGTACACATTCACAATTGGTTCCAAAAATCACATTGGTACATGGCCGGATTCGAGCACAAGACCTGTAGATTATAAGTCAAGTGCTTAAACGACTGAGCCACCGACGCTCTTCCAACCAAGTGATATAGTCAAATGAAATAGTTATAATTATAAGATTGTCCATTGAAACGGAGGTGACAATTATTTTAATACCTATTAGGTTAACACTACAAACGACAGCATAGAAAAATACTAGGTAGGTACTGCATACAAATATATCTAAAGAATATCATAAAAATAAACAGAACTTTACCTAAGACAAATAATAAATACGGTTTACTATAATCCAACTGATTCACATATATCACATCTAATCTTTACCAATTAAATAACTCAGATCTCCGAGGCCTTGTGAAGGGTTCAGACATAAACGTGATGCAATTATACGACCTCAAAGGTCCAAACACCTGCTTTACTGCGACCCTTAATGACCCATGATTGCATCTGCGTATACTCTAATGATTTACCTAACCTTAAAGTGTTGCCGATTGCTAATTACCCAATTAGGATAAATGTATGACGGCTTGGTACAATTGCATTGTGATATTTGTAAGTGTTTTAACGTTGATAGAAATTTAAAATTTCCGCACATCTTACTTCATACTAATATTATAAATGCGAAAATTTAGATGGATGGATGTATGTTTGTTAGAGTTTGTAGCCTAAACGGCTGAACGGTTTTCGATTAAATTTGGTATAGATGTAGAGGATAGTCTGGAAGAACACATAGGCTACTCACTTTTGTTTTTTTTAATCCACGCGGTCGGAGTCGCGGGCGAAAGCTAGTCTATTATAAATTTTTATGTGCGAAGATCTTTTTAGCAGGATTTTTCATTTTTTAGTAAATGTAATTGGTTTTCAAATATTTGTTTAAAAGTGAAAGTAAATACATAAAACAACAAGATATACAAAAATATGTTTATTTGTATCGATTAAAATTTTACTACACTGGACGGAATATACAAAAAATATTCGCTAACATAAATATTTAACAGAACTTAACATTTAATTATTCTATAGCTATTTCCTTAAGTAGTTAATATAAAACAAAAATACTGCATAGTTGAAAATGTACATACGGACCACATCGACTGATTTACATATAGGTACATTTGATTATCAAAAAAATAATGTTTTTACAATTAAAATTTTAAATGATGTGTAATCAAAATAAGAAAAAAACATTAAAAAGAAATAAATTTATAAGAATCCGTTAGTTCATTTGATAGACTTACATTTTGGTTCAAAGAAAAACTATCAATCAGAAAAAATGACAATTTGTTGTCATCCCAGCGAATTATTTTTTCAAATAATTCAGATTATGAAATGAAATATATAAGATATAAATTTATATGATAAAACTTTGTTATTTAACAATCAAGAAAGACTTTAGTCATCAGACCACTAGCCTTTACGTAATTCAAGTCAATACGAGATTACGGTAGCTGTTCAACAAATCAGATCGGCTCTCTGCCGCAGTAGTTCCAATCTTATCTCGTGTTCCCTTGCCGCGAGCCTTAGTGCAGCGATACTAGAACTGCGCACGTCATCCACTGCTGCGTGTGGTGGCAGTGTTTCACTCCCGGGTGATATTGGCGGAGAAATGGATGGCGCGGGAGAGCGCGTTACCTCCGGGGATAGTCGGGAGTGTTCGGGCGATAGTCGCGGTTCGGGTACAGTTAGGTTAGCGAAGAGCGAGTGGAAGTGAGCGGGCGAGGTAGCGTACAGCGGGGCGCCGAATAACGGCGGACGCGATAGCGGTGGTAGATACTGCGCGCCAAACAGAGGATTGCTTGCGTACCTGATAAATAAATACAATGTTAGAACACATAGTCTTGTTAGGTATCCTAGGGTGAATTCTAATCATATCTTACCTGAAAGAAGCAAGTGCGCTATCAAATGGTTTCCTCAAACCAAAGCCGAGGTGTGCTAGCGGGTGTGCGGTGTGCGACTGCGGGAGGGTTGCGGAGGTTGGCAACGGCTGCGCATGCGCACCAGCCAGGTAGCCACCGTACGGGTGCGCGTGAGGACCAACTTTCTCCTGCTTACGCCACTTCGCGCGACGGTTTTGGAACCACACCTATTGACAAAAACGATGTTATACATTTAGACTCCTAAGTAAAAAAAACTTAAATTCATTTGAACAAGCATTATAAGTACAAGAGTTTTGTATTAAAAGTATTTTTAACAAATTGGTTAAAATGATTGCAACTATTGGGTAAAATGTTAAGAATCATGTCGTCGTAATATTTTAATGATGGCCGTGTTACAACTTAATTCTGAGGAATACAATATTTTACGACATCGTGTCTTCTAACACCGACTAACGACTAATAAAATTATACAAATTGTTAACTAATTACATTGTTAGAAGTGTCAAGTTGTTAAGGCAATGTATACATTTTAATCTGAACTTAATAATTACACTAACAATATTATTGTACAATTTTAATTTTTTAACAGTATAAATTCTAACCGAGAATTGAAAGACGTGACGAAATTTAAAATTATTAAAGGATGATATAATAGAATATTATTTTTAACGAAATACTTAAATTCAGTACTCATTTAGAAAATAACCTTACTTAATCCTACTTTATGTTATAAAATGCGAAAGTTTAGATGGATGGATGTTTGTTAATGTTTGTAGCCTAGACGGCTGACCTGATTTCGATGAAATTTGGTACAGATGTAGAGGATAGTCTGGAAGAACACATAGGCTACTAACATTTGTTTTTTTAATTCTACGCGGACAGAGTCGCGGGCGAAAGCTAGTATTCCATAACGTGATTAATGTGTCGCAAAATCACAGTACACACTAGATAACGCAAAAGCACATGCCTGTGTTTAAAATGAATTAATTGCATTTCGTGTGAATGTACCGCAGAATTTTGCACTAAAAGATATATTACAAGAAACTAACTGACGAAACCACTTCAAACAAATCTTTTTCTATATAAACCAACAAATGCAATTTAATTATCATAACTTGACTTTATACGTTTCACTGTATTATACTAGTCTCTCAGATTCTACTGAACTACAAAATGAATTAAAACCCAATAAAATATTTAATAATAAATATCAAAATAGTGTATGAAAATATGTTTAATAAAGTAAATGGCATTTATTAATAAACTAGCTTTCGCCCGCGACTCCGTCCGCGTGGGAAAAAAGTGAATAATCTATATGTTCTTCCAGACTATCCTCTACATCTATACCAAATTTAATCGAAATCGGTTCAGTCGTTTAGGCTACAACCTCTAACAAACATCCATCCATCTAAACTTTCGCATTTATGATATTAGTAAGAAGTAAGATATGGCCACAAATAACCCCATAATCATTTCAATAACATTTGCTTATTTGTGTCGTAAAAAGATCGTAAACGAAATAAAATGTGGTCTTAAAGTACGTTATTTTATATAATTTTTAATAAAATTTTATTTATGATGCAAACAAAATTGTTTAAATGGAATATAATGCTTTTCTTAATGGAAATGCACCTTAACTTTGCCGATTTTATGGCTTGACGACATTGCGGCAAGCGCTGGCCACTACGTGACAGAAATATCAAGTGCTTTAAAGCTCGAACAGTCGTCCATAACCGTGGGCTTTTATTATGTTGTAATTGATCGTTATTGGAGCTGTTTATTTATAATTACGTTCCGAATAATTGTACAGTTAAAGTGTACTTTTACATTGAAGTAATCAGTTAATTTGCTCGCTTCAGTTTAAGGTACCAATTTAATGTTACTTTTTTTTGTTAAATGAAGGAATAAATCGCCGATGGTTTTATTTAATTTTTTCTTTCAACTTACAAACAAGAAGGTACATCTTAGCATTGCGAATTCAAAATTTAATAATGTCTGCATAATTTAAATAAATTATCAGGGTTCATTGTAACAATTTGATGTCAACTAGTTTTAATTCATTTAAGAATATTGCAGCTTAAACAACAGTTACTTAAATTGCAATAACCGGATTTGAAAATGTTTAAAATTAGTTGCCGTAATAATTATCTATCCATGAAACGAAATTAATAGCATTACTAGTACAAAAAGTTTAAAATACCAATTGAAATGTAACCGTTAACAAAACAGACAAAACGTCACAGACCCGACAGCTATATAAATGTTTGGAAAAAGAAAATGTCGCTTTTCGTAATTATTTTTTCGACATAAACAATTTAATTATGTACATTGATTAAGCCATTTCCAGACATGGGCGAATTCGCTCACGTACGATGTTCACGTCCGACTTCGTTATTTCGCGAGCCGTTCGGCTTTTTGTGCTATAACATTTTATCGCTTATTATACTCCGAGTATTGGAATGAAGTGGCCAAGATTTTGTCGGTAATTACGCTGCATACGGGAATCGTAAAGGACGTTACGTAAAATATTACGCAAAAGGAATTCCTCATTGGATTCAAGTAGCGAAAACGATTTTTTTGTTGTTTTCATCATTCCTAGAAATTTCAGATTGAAAAAATGTGATACATAGAAATTATTACCTGAATTCTGGCTTCCGTCAGTCCTATTTTCAATGCAAGTTCTTCTCTGTAACAATGAAAACAAATTTTATTTTATGAATTTATTATTACACATAACTGAACGTAAAGCATTAATAGCCGTGGTTTTCGATTTCACCACACATACAAACATTCATACAAAAAGTATTATGGTCCCTGTTTTTCGCGGAAAATGAGAGCAATAATAATATAGTTTACACCGCTGTTTCGGCCGTGAAAACCTACGGCAAGATCTTGTTATATTACAAGGGCAGAAAAGTAATGCAGACCAGTAGAAATGCAGTACTGCTACTATTTGAACACAATGTCATCAGTATCCACTGTATACTGCATCTATGTTCTGTCCCTTGTAACTTTTTCAACATACCTTGAAAATACATCAGGGTAATGAGTTCTTCCGAAAGCTTTTTCTAGCTCATCTAGTTGGTAGCTGGTGAATGTAGTTCTGTATCGTCGTTGCTTCCTGCGAGGTATATCTTCTTCCTCGCCGCTGCCTGACGCAGGCCGCTCTGCCTCGATTATAGACAACTCGGAACTGGTAGAACAACCTGCCTCTGATACACCCATAATGTGTACGAGTCGGATAATGTTTGGTTGAACTGGAACAAAGAAACTTGATGAAACTACGTTAGATAAATTATTTGAATCAAATGTCGTGAAAGTATCTAAGCTAATGAGTAATGTAACTATCAATGTTCAAATTCTTAGAGCGCACACCTTTGACTAAACTATCGCAAAACTGTTGTACGATTGTCGATTGTTTCGTAGTCAATTCAACTGTTTAGTAGTAGTGTGCGCACCTTCATAAGCTCATAGGAATCAAAGCGCGACTAAAGAGTTGTGCGAGAGATCAGTAACGGCGTGCGCACGCTCTTATGCGCGCTGAATGGTTGGTATGGAAGATTTTTTTTCATGTTTACTGAATGAAACATTGTGTAAATGCACCTTTATATTAACTGACATTTCATTGTTGATACTTTCGATATTAATATAATTATTGTCTGTGACCCAAAGCGCCCCCTGCACTCCCGTCAGGCACAATTAAACATCGTATCGCATTTCCCATCTAAATTGCAATACGCACACGTCCGCTTTCATACTTTGAACAGGCGAAGAAATTGCATTAAATTACAATACATCATTCCGTACATAGTTCAATTAAATTATTTCTATACTAATATTTTTGCGGCCACATTCTTTTAAATCATACTAGTCATACTTCATACTAATATTATAAATGCAAAACTTGAGATGGATGAATGGATGTTAGAGTTTGTAGCCTAAACGGCTGAACGGATTTCTATGAAATTTGGCATAGATGTAGAAGATAGTCTGGAAGAACACAAAGGCCACTCACTTTTGTTTTTGTTCTTTCCACGCGGACGGAGTCGCGGGTGAAAGATAGTAAAAAATGAATAGACTAACGGCGCAACACTGATAGAAATTTTAAACAAATCGATTCGTAAGAGACACTTATAATCTGAATCATGTCAAAATTATATTGAAATTTGGAGTTTCGTCGTGGCCTTATGACGCGTTATTTAAATATCGTTTCAATACTCGGCCGTGAATCTATTCCAATATAATGCATTAAAAAATAATCCTTTCCTAACTCCTAGATATTACTTTCATTGCAAAAATGTTATTCACTTGAACGGCTAAAACGCAAGAAACTATAAACACTCGCAAAATGTTTGCTCAAAAGGTGTTCTCTGTAAATTGCAAAAACTGCCAACACCATGAGCCACGCACGACTGCCCGTTACACTTATTTGAATTCCAAACAGCTTCTCTCCTATTTTTTTTCAAGCATTTATAATTTTAAAAGTCTATATTGCTACACAACACTATTGAAATGTTTATGAGAGGGATAACAATGTTTTTTGTATTAGTATCACGACAGTGAAAATGCACGATTAAATTGCGTCTAATTTTAAATTCATGATTAAACGTTCTCTTGAATATTAATATATCTTGTACTATTAACAGAAAACTCAACATCGTTGTAGGACAAGGATAATTCTAAAATGTTTAAAGTCCAGTATCACATACTGTCAGCAAAAAACATATACGCAGTTTAGGTGCACTTTATAGAAATCCGACATTTTGTGCGTTTATTATTTTTATTTTATTTAGCCTTTTTATTCCACTAGCTGGACCCCATTCTGGGTATAGGTCTCCTCCAACCTTTTCCATAAGTTCCTATATTTTCCCAGTTTCATCCAATCTTTTCCCACTTCTTGTACTATGTTTTGTGCGTTTAATGCAGTTTAAATAATAAAATATATGCACTTGTATATTCATTTGTTTGGTTTATATGCATTCTTAAATTTTTTAAGTTTTATTTTTCTAGCCTGCCAGTATTATACTACTGAGTTTTATCTTTTTTTTTTAATTTCCGAATGATAAAAATAAACTTTTAATTCGGCTTAATTTTAAGAACCTATTCATGAATTTAACAAAGTTTCGGTAGTCAGTTTAGTTAATTTACTAACTTAATTAATTAAAACTTAATTATTATACATTCAATACAATGATAATTTAACGGTTCATGTTTTTACAAATTACAATTAAGAAAAATTCTAAATATAGAGTTACTAGCTTTCGCACTCGACTCCGTCTGCGTGGAATTAAAAAAAAACAAAAGTGAGTAGCCTATGTCTTCTTCCAGACTATCCTCTACATCTATACCAAATTCCATCGAAATCCGTTCAGCCGTTAAGGCTACAAACTCTAACAAACATCCATCCATATAAACTTTACAAAAAACTTACAAAGAACCCTCGTGTCTTTTCAATCAATTTGACTTAATTACCAAATTAAGTGACCTTTTATTCGTTTTGATTCTTACCTAAATTACTAAAAATCTCTAGTAAACCTTGCTATTGCAAAATATCACTTTTTACTTTCTTTTAACACTGAATATAGAAGACTTAATCAATTCCACACATCACAACTACAACTTATTGATTTTTAATATAATGTTGTCACTAAAAGAACGTATCTCCTCTAGAGTTATCGACTGACTGAATTCATTGGCTAACGATGCTTACTTGAAATCTTTAAAGAAATTGTCATGAACTAATCCTTATTTTGGGATAATTGCAACTCGGTAAGTTCGCGATTTGTCATCAGGTAATGCGTTATTTTCCTTGAAATGCAACACCAAAATAACCCTCTTAAAGTGTTACATCTGATTATTTTGATAAATCAAGAATGAGTCAAATGGTTTTTGTCATTTGTAATCTTTTGTGAACTTTAAGAAGCATTACGACAGAGCGTCTCGAGGCTTAGAGTTCAGAATGTTAATAAGGTGCGAATTATTTTTAATCACATTTTAAGCTACGTAAGTACGTGAAGCTTTTGTCTTCTTATAAATAAGCTTATTGTCGAAGTTAATACGTTAGTTTTAATTTCTAATATGTTTTTAAAAATACTTAGTAGATTGTTGAATATTTCTGATGAATCTGAGTTCTGAGTGGTACATTTTTAACGATGACGAAAAATAGTTGAACGATTTAAGCAATTTACAATTGAGTAAATTTCAAATCGGTGATGGTCTGTATCCATTGAGCGTGACGTTCGCCACCTGCAGTACATCTGCTCCACGCGCTAGTAATCGCCATTTCTACGCATTTTACATTTACAAGAAACGAACGAATCAAGGTATTCAACCCTTTAAGAAACCATGTCGAAAGCTTAACTAGAAACTTACGCAATTAAGTCATTTCGTAAACGAGCATTGACTATTTTCCAATTAACTAATGATTCAGAAAAAACGTTTGAATGTTCCTAAATTTGATGGAAAATTAAGTGATCGTAGAATATTATTGGATTGTGAAAGTTTTTTCTACTATTGATGTTCTTACAAATATTTGATATTGTCTTTTTGGTAATTATTGAGAATGGTTTTTGTTTTAACGATGTTTCTTTACAATTTAGTTGTTAGCACATTGTAGTTATGTGTTGTTAATCTAATGACTTCAGAGTGATTAAGTCAAGTGGGTGAAAATATTCAAGCGCACAATTATCACTGACAATTTAGAATTATTAAAGTTATTTAAAAAAAGTATAATGGATGACAATAATATGAACATCAAAATAAAACTATAACTAAAATAAATGTAAAAGTTAATCAAAGTGAAATCAAGAATGTAATAAATGATAGATAGGAAAAAAATTAATGTCAGCACGGTGCTAAATTTCCTATTTGGTTAGTAAAAAATGCTTAAATTAAATAAAGCAATCAAGAAGTTGATTTTAACGCATCAGTAGTCTCGTTGTGGATAGTAGAATATTAACCATTGATCGATTCCGCAGAGCGAGTAATCGCAGTATTGACTGACAAAGTTTTTCCAATCAGGTTAGCGGTACCGGAGTTCGTTTGCCCCTGCATTACTTGTCAACTTTTTGCCGTTTGCAGTCTCTAAAATATCAACTTTCATTTTACAAAGAATCGATTACAAATAGAAAATTGGTTGACTCGAATCATTGAATGCGAAATTATACGTCATTAGTTACGTGTATTTTGTTATTTTATCTTTTGAAAAGTTGTTAGTTACAATTGTTAAACGAATATGTGATTGCACGGAAATTGTTTTCATACGTTACTTATGCATTATTGCATTCAAATTCTTATTTCAAAAATTGTATTACTTTAATTGGATTAACTCCACTTGTATTTAAAAATGTGAGATCTGTCTTTTCTACTAATTCTTAAGCTATCACAACCAAAGAAAACAATAAGACAAAGAACTCTTTATCAAATAATTAGTTAGAATAGTCAGTAAGGAGCAAGAGAATCACCAGATAAAACCGGATGCCCAGTGGGTGACGGACCCGTGAGGAATTAGAATAATAATAGGATTTATGGCGATACGGCCGGCGCCTGGCCGGATTTACTTTTTGTCTCTCGCCCCATTAGACATGGCTAATCTACGCTTTAGCATTTTTCTTGTATCTAACCTCCGTGAGTTTAATCACTTTTTAACTCTGCATTCCATTCTATACAAAAACTATGCACGTAATTGAAAACTGTACAGTAGAATATATGCAATTTAGAACAGATATGTCGCTATTGACTGTATTTTGTTTAAATAGCACTCTTTTTGAAGAACAAATATTGAAACTTAGCATAGCAGTTAAGGTTACATAAGAAAATTGAGACACCTTAGTTGTTTGTTCAAGTAACTGAATGGTTACTAATAACATTATTCTTTGCACATATCTTGCTTGTTTTGTTCATTCGATGTTCTTCCAAACTGCAATTCTAAGTTAATCGTCGACTCTCAGAATTGAGGGATTAGATGTTTTTGTCCATTAGGTATGGGCTTAAGTGTTAATGGTGTCTCGGATTATATCACCCGGGTTTCCAGATAACGCGCACCACCGTCTGACTTGACCGTCCCTTGACTGATGTCTGTCTGCTACCTGATAACAACCACGCACCCTACTTAACCTTCACACGTAAGGTTCAAAATCCTTTAACAGCTTTAACGAACGTAACACGCTAAGCTACTGTAACCATGAGCGAATCTAAAAAAATAACAACCTCAAAATGTCTATTGAATTACAAAACACATTACAAAAACACGGCTCTTTAATTAACTTGTTAATTAATTCCTTTGTTAGTAACGAATTTAAAATTATTATCAGTCTTTGAAAAATTAGTGCAGTGGATTAGAGCCGCTTTAAATTCTGGACCGTTTACATAATTAAATATTATATACAAAAACTTTCTAGATTATATAATATAATGTTGGTATTATCAGAGGTTACTTTTTATCAACTAAGTTACTTCCAGATCTCGTTGAATGGCTTTTTATTTAACTTCAAATCAGCTACTGTATGGATTTCAGATCACTAAATTGTTTTAAATCGACAGCCACTAATAGACCGAAGTGGAAAAGATTGCTTGACCAAGCCAAGGCCCACAAATGGCTGTAGAGCTAAGAAAGAAGAAGAAGAGGAATTGTTTTAAAACGAAAACAAAATCTATGATACTTTGATCATCTTGATCCCTTTTGTTAACAGCACCGATTGTAATCCATCACGGTACCACAACTTGGTTGCACGTTTGATAAAACCAATTTAACAATTATTAGAAATCCGTAAGACGTTTGCTTTGTAAATAAACTTCTAAATTACCTAACTGGATATCTTCATTGCTATTAGAATCAATCTCACGTAACATCGCCGTTGCACTAAATTGAGTTCTCACATAACAATGGCCCGTGGAATGAGTGATTCTGAACAATTTTTTACTAAAGGGTTGGCCGAACTCAATTTGATTAAAATTACCAATACCGATGACCCATCGTTCCTTTTTTAAAGTCCGTAAAATTGATACTCAATGTTGGAAGTTACAGAATTCATCAGAGGTCTACGTTTTCTGGTCGGAACGTACCCCTTGCGATGACTTGCGGATGGCTCCAGAACGCAAGCAGCATTGTTGATTGTATTAGAGTTAATTAGATCTTAATTAACATTCTGATTTCTCATTACACGCTACTCGGCGCTACCAGCGGCCTATGTCATAAGAAAGACTGTTAATACCGCGCGATCAAATCTGGTATTTTTTATATCTAGCGGTGATTTTTTTGTTTCCGTTCATTAAGCAAGAAAATTAGGTTAGATTTCAATCGCGATTGTCTTAACTGATTACTGTTACGGAGCAAAATTGGGTATTTCGAAATTAAATCTGTATCGATGAGTATTATATTTTATGTTCCATGGCGAATCTCCGTCAGGTTTTTAATCAGTTAAGGGTGGATTTAACGACATAATAAACTTTCGTAGATTATTAAATCAGCCTCTATCATAAGTACATCATTTGTACAAAAAGTTCGGCGATCAAACAATAATTATTCACACAGTCACAAGACACTTGGTTACATACAGTAAAGCAATAGTCTATAGAAGCTATTAAATAGGATTCATCAGGATAAGAGAAGCGACTCTATGTAATCCCATAATGTCTATAGTCTATAGTTTTGTAGTACATTTAAAAAAAAAAGATTGCTCTATCACATTTGTTCTTTGCCACAGTAATTTCAATTTGTTCCTGGATGTGTTATCTATATCTATACTTCTATACTAATATTATAAAGAGGAAAGATTTGTATTTTTGTATGTATTCGATTCACGTAAAAAGTACTGGGCCGATTTTAAAAATTCTTTCACCGTTAGAAAGGTACTTTATCCGTGAGTAACATAGGCTATATCTTTTAATTTCACGCGGGCGAAGTCGCGAGCAATAGCTAGTATATATATAAAAAAAGTATTTTGTACTAACAAATAATCTATTTTATTTATTGTATCCTATTATGTCCTAACGGCATCTGTTGGAAAATTATAAAACCAATAAGATATGTTCAGAATCCCTAATTAATATAATCCCATAATGATAGAATGTACAAATAAACATATTTTTATAATTGTTTTATATTTTATTCCAAGGTAAAAAAGCTTTGAGAGCTCAAACGCACCCCTTTTGTCTAGTAGATATAACTAAGTCATTAAGAACCGAATGTCCTTGTAAATAAATGAGTACAAACGAAACCAATCCAATCATAATTTACTTAAATCTCATAAAATCTACACAAAACTGCAGGATATGGGAATTAAAAGAGCCATTAATTTCAACCTCAATGACATTTACGCCATCTAGTAGTTAATAAATTAAAACTTGTAATCTTTGATATACAATGAGCGATAAATTAACATTGATACAACTAAAAGAGTAGGTATAAAGTTAATCAATGGACAACGCACGGGACGCTGTATCAATAAAAACGCCATAAAACAAGATCAATAACCACAAACGCACTATTGTTGTCGACCCAAACAAATCCGAACAGCCTTTATAGAGTTCAGATATAAGTAACATTTAAAACCAATCATAATACAAGCTATAAACAAAATTAACAACACAAGGGACCCCGCTGTTTTCAATTTTGAGCCTGACATCGACCCTAATTCAATAAAGCAATAAAATTCACCTAATTATGCAAATGCTTTAAAAATAACAGACGTTATGCCTTTTTTGACTGTGGAAAATATGACGCGCCGTCAAGTTCTTGTTACCGGGTTTGATTTATGTGCACCCGGCCTTATGTAATCATAGTTGTGACGTAATTATCACATAGTATACTGTGGAATTAACTATTAATTATACTTATTAAAATATAGTGTATTTTATTAAATTAATTTAATTAAAATCAGTTAAAATAAATTAAAGTTTTCAAATAAGATTATGATTATTTACATCTAATTATAATTTAATATTTAATTCTGATTGAAATGTCAAATTATAAGTTAAACTTTATGTTAATATTAAAATTAAAAACTTCCTGCTATTCTCAGGCATTAATTTTATATAATAAATATTTATTTTATTAAAAAAATATAAAATACGCAAGTTTTCTGTCTTAATTTGTTTTATCTGTCAAATAATCAAACTGAAGTTAACATTTTTATAACTTACCAGGCTTAAATTCCTCCGATCACAAATTACGCGTCAAACTTTTTTTTATGATCGTATAAACACCAATAAATAGCTGTTAAACGCCGCAGCTATTTACATGATACAGTGTGACGCCTCGAGCACAACAGACTAATAAACTATGACACACAAACGCCTTCAATCGACTGATAGAGAATAAAGACTGTCCGCGGTCGCCTACGCACTACAGGGAAATGAATAATAAAAAAACATAGCGGGCCAAAGCCACTCCCCTGCGGCACACCGGGCCAATAGCGGGGCCGTGATACGACGACAGACGCGAGGGTGGGCCACAATCAGTCGATACGGGTCTCTACTTCGATACCGCTAATTGACTTTATCAACAAACCGACTTTACTGGTCGGAGTCACGATATATGCGTTTGTCTGCCGCGTCAAAAGCCTAGCCGCGGCCCACTGCCGCTGCTGGCGTAATTAAGTATGCGCCGTGCAAATGGGTGATTACACCGCCAACCTACAAGTGTACATCTTTCACGACAAATCATTTAGATAACATTGTTGTGTTAAATGAGATTGCAAACGATTAATGCATTTGTGTAGAATTATTATTTTCATATTGTTTCAGATTAAGATGATGGATTTGATATTTATGTTGTTTTTTACATAGCAATTGATTAAAAATAAATACATTATTATATTATTATTATATGTATACACATTTGCAGGTACACCTAATCTATACTAATATAATAAAGCGTAAACACACACTTCTTTGTTGCATAAGATGTGAGCAATTACAGCATATTTTTGAATTATTCTTTTTTTAATAAAAAGCCCTACGTCACGCTTTAGGCTATAAATTTTCACGTCATTAAACTTAGGGGATAAATATTTTGGATAAAAACCTTAATGTGGGAAAGAGACCATAAGTTGCTGCCAACATCAAGGAAGCAAGATTGCCATAGTGAGGTAATTAGTATTTTGACATTTGCAATTGAGAATTTGACAAATGTAAATAATAAAATAAAGTTTTTATAATTTCATGCGGATGAAACCGCATGGGAACAGCTAGTGTTATCTAAAATCAAAAGAGTCTTTTGTAAACCTTAATTAACAATAAATATTTTATAGTGTTTAGTTCAAAACCAGGATCAACTAAGTAAAAGGGGTTACAAAAAGACTATTCCTTAACACTTACTTATAATAACTTGCAATATTTAAGTTTTTTTCATTAAAATAATAATTTTGTTTTATTTCTAGTTTCAGGTTATGATTAATTTTCTTAAATCATGAGTTAAATGTAATGTTGCAAAAAACCTTTCGTGAATACCGAAATTATTCAAATACAATTACGATATAATTGCGCGAAACTCTAAAAAATATCACCGTTCACGTAATTACGGCGTTAAATAACTCGATAGATTATTACGTACAATCAAATGAATGCAATTTGCTCAGAATAACGACGTCAAAAACGTCCTCATTCGTATAATAAATGTTTTTTAATGAAACACGACGATTGTTACGGGACAGATAAGCGAACGTCGCCGGCCGACACATTAGTGCGCGCGACTGATTACAAAATAACAAGGATTTCCTCCCGCGAGTAATTACACGAATTACACAAGTAGCAACACATGCACAAACACTGCTAGACACAACCGCAACCAGAGCCCTCTGTACCACGAATTACTAACGACGTAATTCCTGCACCACAATCAAAATTGGCCCATATTTAATTTTGGGAAAATGTAGAAATAAACGTTTTTATTTGTGTAAATAACACAATAAAACTGCCGCCGCTATTACCGACACACAAGTTTTGTGCGCACCGAATTACACAGATAAGATCTGTGTCAACGTAATTGTTATTTTATGTCGTTAGTGCCCCCGATCGTGTAAATTCAGTTAGGGGGAATGTGAGGTTTTATGTTTTATTTTTTTATTCTCAATATGCACATTTGTGTTGCAACCGGAAGCGGACGGGTTAGGGAAAAATTACGCGCATCCGTCCATTATCAGCTTTCGCAGTTATTGCAATAACTGTAATTATCTTTTGAAATCGACACTATATATAAATGTGTGAATAGCGTCCGGTCAACGTGTGGTCTTTAATATGACAGTTTACTTGTGTAGTTTGTACCATACCACGTAAGTTTGACGCACCAGGTTTTCATCCTCCAGATTCATCTTTTCAGTCGTCACTTCCTTCTTATTCATACCACCCAGCAATCCATCCATCTCTTCATTTATCTAGTTAATCGGACTTCAATCATACTAATATTATAAATGCGAAAGTTTAGATGGCTGGATGAAAGTTTTTTACTGTTTGTAGCCTAAACTACTGAACGAATATGGATGAATTTTGTCATAGATGTAGAACATTATGCTAGAAGAACATATAGGCTACTTACTTTTTTTTATTCCTCACGGACGGAGTCGCGGACAAAAACTATTATTATGATAAATTGCAGTGCTTTTGTGTTCGAATAAAAATTCGTCTTTGGCGTTCGAAATCCTAAATCACGTTCGCTTCAGATCCGAAACGAAACGGTAACTCAATATTTGTTTTAATGACATCATGAATTGATTATCCACGGCGTGATGTAGCATCCTTCTGTACAGAAACCTCATAGTCACCGAGACCTCTCTCAGATACGAAGCGACTCGATGGGATGCACTAACGAAATTTACTCGGCTTTGTTACTTACAGAACAAAAAGCAAATCGAGTTACGCTTCAAAACAGAGAAAATCAACGAACAAACACTATTACCACGGCCATTTTCGACCGGGATCCGCTCGTGATGATGGTGTTTTTCAGACCAGCATTGACACTTCACAAGCGATTCTATTTGGACAAAATTTATTACCTCAACATCCATTGCTTCTTTAAAACAAGCACCAGACTTTGAGCTTGAAACAAATTGAGTAACGGATGTCGCAGCTTGTAATCATCGGATGGAGGTTCTCGATATAGTTTGAGGGGAGGTGGAAGATTAAATTCACGATTTATCTTTTTGGAATGATCCGTTCGGTGTAAACAAACTGCGCGCCGCTGGCCGACGAATCGATTGGTTTCGGCGTGCTCACAGCCCGCAGTCCGCAGCTCGCTGCGCTGACATTCAAAAAGAACAAACACTCTTTGAAGCATTGATATTTGGCCGCTTTTTAATAGGATGGGAACAAGTGGACGATGTATTTACTTTTTTAATAGGGCCAGATAGAGCAAGCCTCTGCATTGATCTCACTTATCAAACGATAGACTAGCCTTACACCATATGCGTTTAATTAAATTGTATAGACATTTGAAGTTTCTGCAATGTATTTAACCACCACGATAAAATGTACTTTATGAAGTAAAAATTAATGATTCACTAACGCTAAGCCTCACATAATGTTGTTAAATTCTTTCCCTTTTAATGGCATATATGTTTTTTTCTTAATTTACTTTGTAACAATATTATAGTTGATCCTTAATGGATTCACATTAATATGCCTGTAACAATTGACGTTAAGACGAGGATTAATTTTACTATTTTCGCACATTTTATGCGTTGCTAAAATAACTAATTAATATCGTCAAATCTACCTTCGTAAATTGAATGCCGTCATACAAAGTAAGTTGGAATGAGCACTAAATGAAGTTATAGCTCGGCGCGGACTTTACTGTGCCGTAAAAACATGATCACGGAATGGCACTTAAAATATGTGCAAAAGAGAAATAAACTTTTATCGCTTCATTACAAGCAATGGCTGAACGATACTCAATGTTCTTTAAAAATTACTCTCTACCTTGTTAGTGCTGAATAATTTATAACAAGATTGAATTTTAACTATATTAGCAACATAATTACATTTTAATCTCTTTTATTTTCTTGATAATTTTCCTGTATTAAGGTTATTTGACCAATGACACATGCTTGATGAATTGGTAGGTGGACAAACCAAAAAGTTTGCATGCGTAGTAAGACAGATGACAGAGGTCGCTAGTGTATCAGTAGATTAAAAATTCTTTTAACCGATACTTTAGTTTTATCTTGCTAACTATTTACATTATCTATTGATCAGATTTACCATGGCTAAATTTGTTCTATCATCCAGGATGTCCTAATTGCTATACTTTCATTACCATCTCTCCGGTTCAGTGCGCTGGCGGATGCTGCTCCACCGTAGATAATTAATAATAAATGTGATTTCATGAACACAATTCGCTGTGAAATCGAAAGATATAGCCCGTTTATTTTACTATCCGAGCTTAATGAGATGAGAAATAAACAAGAAAACCTTTTTATGCTGGGTTGCCGAAGTTTTCATCTATTTTATCATTACCTAGTGATTTATTAGTATGGACCTAAGTTTCAACGGAGTAAAACTCAAGTTACATAGTTCGGAAACAAAATTCACGAAGTTATCGAATCAATAACACTAACTGTTTATGTTTCGTATTATCTGGACATAATGAAACTCCGGTACTTAGCTTGAGTTGTTTTATTTGCAATGAATTACATTTTGGTTGAATTAACAATAACTCGATTGGCGCGAGATTTGACGCGTGGTCGCGCTGAGTGACGGACGAAGGGCAAGAGAGTGAATGAATGTCCAATAGGGATGTCCGTGTGACTCTGTTGCTAGTGATGTCCGTAATAGATCATTAGGGATCCAGATGAAGGTGACATAGGCGCCAACACCAACCAGCGAAACCGGTTATCAGCCTGACATTGTTTATGATTATTTATAAGATGTTTGTTTAAAGTACATTAATTTTTTATCCAATACATAAATTGCAGTACAAATCGTATTCAATGCAAGACAAATTTCTTGTGACCTCATATTTAGATTTTATCTAAGTTTCACAAAGAAAGTATACCGTAGATCCTGAATTATTTTCGATTCTTTTTCATTACCTTTTCCTCTCTTTGGTGCAAAACAATTCACTTGATACAACATAAAATGCTTGTTTGCTTCTTACAAAATTATTATTATTATCTAATTATCTTGTGTTTCCCTCTCATTAAACATCGTAATAAATAGCATAATCATAGTATGATTGATTGTTGTAACTGTTCGGCGCACCCTATACGGCTAATTGTCCAAAACTGTCGCGCAATCATTAATCAAATCTTAAAAAGGATTCGCCTAGTTAACTCGTAGTCCAAGGTGTAACTTAATGTTGGATTAACGGTGCTTTTAGAAAGTGGGACCGAGCTAAATCGACTTTTAATTAGTCAGATAAGGGGCTCATTACGTTAGCATTAGTTGTGCCAAGTTACATTTTTCATAGCAATAGGGATGCGTTGGGTAATAGTAAAACCATTTATAATATTAGACCGGATACTGTTAATGTTCCTTTCGAATAACAAATCTGTTTTGTGTCCACGAATTCAGTGACATTTTATGTACTACTAGTTGTTGCTCGCAACCTAGCCTATTCACTGATAACGTAGCTTTTTAATGATGAAAGAAATTTTTAAATCGGCCTAGTAGTTTTGGAGTTATTTCAACGTTTCGTAAGTGACTCTTCTAATAATATTTCTACATATAAATAGTGAAAAGCTAATGATACGTTTTTTTAAATTGTATTTGATGCTTTTTTCGTAATAATACATGCCTGTTGCCTACAGTGTTTACAGTTTTTAGGAATTCTAATGTACGGAACTCGCCAGAAGTTATACAGTTTCAGTGCTAGCGAGTTTAAATTACAGTAAAATAGTTAGACGACCGCGCTGCGCAACTCACGGTAATGTAGTTTTAACAGATGCTAATGTTATTGTTTTTCCGAGCACCTTTCTCGCTCGCCTGGAAAATTTATCTAAGGCCGTGATTCCATAAACTCAGAAAACGCGTGACGAAATTAAAAATTACATATTCAATATCTAATGTTTCTAAAGATAATTTTGATTAAATTAGCTAAGTTTCATTACCAGAATAAAAATTATAAGTTGTAATTCCAAATTTCATACTATTAAATCATTATTTTCTAACCTAAAGAAAAAAATATATAATTATAACTTCGTATGTAAATCTTAGACGAAACATTGAGGAATATCAACTAATTTTCTTACGTTCTTTAAGTTTATTTCAATTCAAAATGTCTTCGGACACGTATCCACGTATGAGCACGTGGTACAATGAAATCACAAAACAAGAATCAATAAAAATGTGACGCTAATTCAATGATTGGTCGCATTACCTGCGCTTGCGCAGCGAGGGACTGCGCCAAATGATACCTCCGCGTCCGCGCTCCCACGACCCGCAATCTCGCCTCGCCAACACATTACCGGACGATTTTCACGGCTGCCTATAATTTAATATAATCCAAAGAAATAGGTACACTCGTCAAAATTTCATAACGACTTCTCTCATTCGAAATTCGATCTAAAATACATCACTATTCTGTATCGATTTCAAATCTGCATATCAAAATGAATCTTACAGCATTTTAATAAGGTGTGTACTTGTACAACAACAAGTTCTATAGTATAAATGTTATGCTTGATCGTACCTTAAATGCGGTACACAAATAATCGTGATTTCGATTGTGCTCGTGTATCGATACAGGATTCGATTAGTTTCGATTGTAGCCGGTTGTTTTGATTTCCAATTTGCGCTTGCGCCGTTTGGGCGCTAAATAGCGGCACGTAGGCGACTCGAGTTCTATAGCCTTGTGGTTCTTTATTTCTGTTCGCTTTCGTCTTTATTCTTCGAAATATTAAACCCGTTATTTATTTATTACTATTGTTCTGTAATTTCCTAGCAACAGCAGTAACTTTACTTGACGTAATTTATTAGATTAATATTAATTATTTAAGGTATTTGAAGACTTAATCGCAATTCAATTATTTGATAAAACTTGTACTTTGATACAAATTTCATTTGTTCGCTATCTTTATATTAAACTAGCTTCCGCCCGCGACTCCGTCCGCGTGGAATTAAAAAAAA
>LD699455.1:1917517-1934259 GCA_003118335.3 Papilio memnon
ATTAAAAACTATGAGATGATATAAAAGGCGGAGAGCGATAACTTAACCGCAAATACAATTCATGATTGCGAATTATTATTACAAATAATAAATTGAACGTTCCTAGTCACTTAGATTTTATATTATTTTATAAGAACACTTTCGTACAAAGGTTTTTCTAGAGATGGACATATCGATCCCAAATTAAGTAGAAAATTATAAAACATTCAATAATGTTACTAGTTCAAAAACATACTTAAACGAAACAATAAATCCGCCTGATTACAACATAAATTTCACGAATCTTAAAAACCAAAAATTCATATCAATCAAGTAAACCAGATTTATCTATACGTCGGCATTTCAAAACCATTACACGGCGATTTTCACAGAACAGTAGTATTCTTCTACAGTAGTTCAAAAGTTATGTCCTTGCACTATTCCAGTCCAGCAAATCCAGTGCTGGATTACAACTGGGCTTATAGCGAGAGAGCTGATTGCGGCGCGAGCGCAAGCTTCGGCCGCTAGGTGGCGTGTGGGGGCGCGGGGGCGGGGGGCGCTGCGGGGGAGAGCGCGGGAGATGGGGAGGGTGCAAGAGAGGGGGAGATGGGTGCGGGGGCGCGCAGCCCCGACTGTCTGCGCAGGAGTTCCGTCACTGTGATCGCCACTTGTACTGTACCTTTACCTTCCAGAACATCCGCCGCGCAACACATTAATTTCTGTAACAAACACATCAATATATACCTAGTTTCATATTTAAAACGAAGTTAACGACGCAATTCTTATAAATAGTTCATTTGTAAATTCAAATATCACAAGTAAATCATACGAAAACGTTATCGACGTAATTTTTTTCACGAACCTAGAAACAATAAGAGCGCGCGCACACCTTTGACTAAACTATCGCACAACTGTCTAGTCAGGCTTTAATTCCTATAGGTCACACTACTCGATTTTTAGTTGTGCAACTAAACAGTTGAATGGGGCTGCGAAACAATCGACAATCGCACAACAGTTGTGCGATAGTTTAGTCAAAGATGTGCGCCCGCTCTAAATAAATACTTACTTTGTGTTGTATCTAGAAAACATTAATATGAACTTATAGTTAAAAAGAAAAACAAACACGAACAGGACCAAAAAGATTACCAACAAATTATTTCGAGTTAGCGATAAATAAGGTTATTTTTAGTTATTAAATAAAACTCAAACAATGCCAATAAGGAATTTATTCAGAGAGAAATTGTAAGTACATACAAAAAGTACAATATTAAAACTTACAAAAAAACATACAATCAGAAACAAAAATGCAAGACAGTACATCTGGTCCTATAGTAAAATGCTATATTAAATTCGAATTGAAAATACTGAACGAAAATCATTTTCGTTTACAATAAAATTTATATTATTAGTATAGTTAATTCAAATAAAAAGATCAGGTTTTAATGCACTATTTATATTTTGGCAATTGGCAAGAGATTCATGAAATATAAAATATATTTATTAATGGCATATATTTATTGTCTATATTATATTTGATGTTCAAAAACCTAACCTGGAATAGAAAATTCTTCACCAAATTGCGGCAAAATAATTATTTTGCGTACTTATAGAATACGATAGAATTGGTGATTGGGACGCTCTCATTATTTCTAAGGTTATTTAATTAGGAAAAAATGACAACCTGTTAGAAAAAAGTTTTATTAAATTATTAAGTACTTGGAAGCCTATAATAGTTATTTTTTTTTTAATACTATTTAAAAATATAGACTATTTAGGATATTCCCTACTTAACACGTTAAACGCCGATAGAAAAAATTAATAATCGTAAAAATACTTTAGGTCGTAATTTATTATGTTACGATATGTATAGAAAATAGGTTTTATTCAATTCTGTACATTTAATAATAAAGACTGATTTGAATTATATATCTATATATATAAAAGAAAGTCGTGTTAGTTACACTAAAAGTAATTTGAATATGACTATAGGCTGAGGTCACCGGTGACCCCCATGGCGTTTAACGTGTTAAAAGACAGTTCTATAACAATCATAACTCACAGATTAATAAAATCTCAAATACTAATTTGTGCCAAAAAGTGAAACATTATGATTTCATTAGTGCAGTTTTAAGACTGGTTTTAGAGTGTAAAATAAAAAAAAATAGTGCATTAAAACCGGACATCAAACTACAGTACCCAAGCACCACAAGCCATTGAATATAATCTGTGTAGGCATAAATGCTATAAATATATTAAATATTTCTTATTAATAATAGCGTTGTACTAAGAAATTTAAAGCTCAAAATAATAAAGCAAACTGGGTATTAAAATCACACGACAACTTCACAAATTAGTTGGATTCGATTACTAATGTTAGTATAAAAGTATTCAAATATTTTGTCGGCTTGACTTCATACGTGTCACTGCGAAGAAAATTTTAAGTGTAGAGATTAATTGAGCCTACAATGTGAATTAAAATTAATAATAGTAATTAAATGCAATACAAGTCTAAAGCTAGTTTTATCTCTATCTGTTGTTTTCAATGACAGGAGAGGGGAATGACAATGTTTTCGTAATTCAAATGACAGGGGAGTGGAATCCCACGAAAAGAGATAAGATGACAAGAAATGTCTGCTATAGTAGTCATATCTAAATATCCTTATAATTATTATATTATGATGTAATAAATAAATTCAAACGAAAATAATATTTGTTTGTAGGTACAATCGCGGAAACCCGCTGTGTTCTATTTATAGATAAATAGCTTGTTCTTTGCTACGAAACAAACTCCGCGTCTTACAAATATCCAATTAGGTAACAGTTGCGCAAACGACGGAATAAAATAAAAAAATACTCGTAAGTAGCATTAAGTTGCCGTGTTAAGTACATTTCAAAACTGTTAGTATAGCAAATATTACATACAATTAAGTGCAAAAAACACACAGTAAACATATTAAAGAATATTGTCTTTATAATATTAAATTTCTTTGGAATGCTTATTAATATAAAATCAGTGATTCAACTCAGCGAATAGATACAAAAAAACTGCTTTTTTGGCGTCTAATCAATTCCATATTGCTTGTATTTATAAAGAGTTAAACGTCGCTTTTTAATTCTTAACTATGGCAAGAATGTAAGCTATTTTACTCAATTGTTTCGCTAAGTTACATCACTATTATAAATGCATTTAAAATATACGCGCTACTTGTACAATAACATGACATTTGAGTGCAATGACGTCACACGTAACAATAAGAATACTAGACATTCCGTAATTTTGTTCGGTTGTACGAACACGAGTTGAGATACAACTTGAGAGGGGCGCTTATGCGCATGTCATGTTATTGTGACCGGGTTGCACGTCGTTCAATACATAGTATTGGCATCGTTCGTTAATCAGCTTCGTTATATATGTATAATTATATACATACATTAAATATGTTGTCTTTTATCATATTAAATAGCTACACAGAAAAGCCTCAAAATACAGTCTAAACCCTACGCACTACAATAGGACTGATTACAACCAAGTGTAAAAAATCCTTATTGAATATTTTATCTATACATATAATAAAATTGGAGTGTCTTTTTGTATCAAAAGAAAAATTCCAGATTTCGAGAAGATAATGTATTTGCGTTGCTGATGAAAAATCATATTAAATTTTTTTTTGTCTGTCTGTCCGCAAGACGCGTTTGTTCCGGATAATCTCCGAAACAGACAGACAAAGAAGAAATATGTATAGATAGAAGACATAGATGAGAAAATCATTTTCGTGGAGGAAGACTTTTCTGCCTACCCTTATTATTATAATCTGTATAGATGTTTTATTTCAAATGTAGTTTCTTTCAGTAGTCTGGTTGCAATGCAGTCCACATAACACACTAACTTGTTTTGCATTATCAATACAATAACGATATGACGTTTAAGGCATATTCTTATTATATAAGAAAAAAGAACTACAATCGCTAAGCTACATATTCCAATATTATATAATCTTGAACATACCTTTTGCACCAAATTTCAGAAAGTTGTACTCAATAGTGAAAGGGCCATAGAATACGTATAGAAAATGATTATCAATAATAAATTGCTTAAAAACTGATTTTATTACATTTATCCTATGGCCTTGTGAGGTATGTGTGTATTTTTAATCTACCCAACATTTTTTTCTTAGTAACTTTTTGATTATAAAAAGGGAACACTACAGCCTTAGGTTAGGATCAAAAGATCCGGGCAGTGAATAAACACTATCAAAAGCATACGGAGGTAAACATCGCAAAAGGTACTACTAAAAAAAAATTACCATCATTTAAATAATTTACAAATCTTAATATACATAAATAATAAACGTATAAAAGAAAATTCCCAAAAACAAAACAATCCTAAGATCCATGGAATACAAGAAAACAATCCTTTATACGAAAAAACGCATTTCATAGCCAATCAAAATTTTTAAATTACCACAAAACTTAAAATTCGACCCAATATTAACAACCCAAATTAATTAAGGAAAACAAATCAACCCATATAACTAAATTAAATTGATTAGTTCTCTACCCTTCCCGTTTTAATTCCAATTACTCAACTCAACTGAGTTACCATACAAAAAGTTCAATTCGTAAAAGACTAACAGCGGCCTCAAAATTACATTTCAGACCGTAATCACAGTTCACTGGAGTAAGGCAACAATTTAAGTTAAATGCATTAAATAAGCTCCCACACCGTTAACTAAATACGAGATGTTAAATATTTTATTAAAAAATGTACAGTCAGGACACTTTGCAGTGTTACACTTCGAGATAATTTGCCTTGTTCCTTTCAATGAGACAAATTCCGTCTCTTACAAAAAAACAATCAGAAATAAAAAAAATAGCTGTACCAGTGACGTACATTTATTCCTACTAATACATTTAAAAGATGCGTTATTTTCGTTCTTGTTTCGTGTGTAATTCGTACACCGTCAGATTCCTTGATAGTACAACTTAACAATAATGAATGCAAGTAGTGTGGGAGCTTAATTTTGTTAGTACAAAAATTACAACGGAAATATGATAAGCAAAATGGCGGACACGAAGAATGTACCTAGACATAACCAAGTGACTAATAACCTATGTTCTCTTTCCTCATCCGTTTCTACATACGGTGTCATTTCCCTGTTTATATTACTCTGCAAATCTAGATTCAATTTATCTCTATCATACCTTCCTTCTTGATTTTCAATTTCCACTGGAAAATCAACTTCATCCGTGTCATAAATTTCGAAGTTTTCACTCTGGAGTACTCCGCTGCCTTTGCAAAATGGAGTCACAAATTGTATTCTATTGTTAACGTAATAAGGTCCTCTATTCCTTACACCGTCGTAAACGGGCGAGTATCCCGGATTTTGGTTAGTTTCGTTATTATTTTCACAATTCAAATGGAATTCTTCGGATTCATCTATTGTGTTATTCGCGTAGTCAATAAAATTAAAATTACTTATGCATCTGTCTTCTGCATATCTGTTCCTTTGGTAGTTGACTTCGATGTTATCTGGTGTTTGGGGGTCTGTGTTCATATCTTCGATATCGTTAGCGTTTTGGGGGTCGGTTTGTATATCCCTTGCGGGGTGCGGTGTGGCGTGTGTGAGGGCGGCGACGGTGCAGGCGAGCGGGCGCACCCCCCGCACCCCCTGCCCGGCACTGCCCACCCCCAGTATGTCTGCGGGCGAACAGATGAGCTCCTGCAACACACGCCACCCCACTCTTAGTTTATACACAATGTGTTGTGCAAGAGATTACAAACAGACCCTGCAACTTACGGACACGCGAACGTAAAGCACTTTTACTACACGGACCTTTATTGGCAAGTTTTAATGGACCCCGAGTGATTAAAAACACCGATTAAACATTATGTTAAATTGGAAATAAAAAATAACATTTCAATTCAATTAGTAAACATCAAAAACAATATCAAAAGCAAAATATAATCACCTCTTCAACTCCAATCTTCCGACACGCCTCCAAGAAATTGTCGACGTTCCTTCTACATCTCGCCATTGTTAGTTTAGGCTGGAATAAAACAAACAATAAATATTAAAATGGATTTGAATTACACAAAGTAGTTGAATTTATCAGTCTATATCTATACTAATATCACAAGTAGATTTTTTTTATGTATTGAAATAACTCAAAAACTACTGGGCCGATTTTAAAAATTCTTCCACAATTACACACTACACATTATCAAATCCACGCGTACGAAGTTGCTAAAAACAGCTAGTCACATACTGTTAGGAAATAGTAGGAAACGGAAGGAAAAGTGGGGGTAGTATTATATAAAACACTTGCAAGCAGTGGCGCAGCTCATTCTGGCATTCTGGCATTCGGGCTGTCGTTCTTAGTCGTCACCACGTAACGTTCGATAGCTTTACATAGTAGCCTTTGTATTTGTTTTAAAGTAATTAACAAGTATTGTTAATATGGCCGACCATCTATATTTTTTAAATCATTTGGAATCGAAATATCGAAAATAATTTTACACTAAACATTACGGCACTTCTTAATAAGGAACACAAATCTAAGTTCATTAAACGGCAACACATCCAAAACTCTAGCCTGTAAATTATTTTTTTGCAGTGGGAGTGGCAGTAACTTTTTTGGCCGAATTTTTTCATGGGTTGGTCATTGGGAGTGTCAATGGGCGTGGCAGTAACTTATTTGGCCGGTTTTCTTCAGGGGTTTGTCTTTGGGAGTGTCAGTGTGTGAGGGTAGACGACACGTACCTGTGCGGGGGAGGGCACGTGCACGGAGGCGACGGCGCGCGGCCGCACGTGGTTGGCGAGGTGGCACAGCACCACGCCGTCCGCCAGCACCGCCGACAACTGCTCCGGCAGAGACATCTTTAGACGGGACTCTATTATCTACACAAACATACACGTATTCATTATAATTTGAAAGAAATATTATCAAAAAAATTAAGGGTCCAGCTCGCACACTAAGAAGAAACGCGAAATTCGCTTTAGAATCTATTGTGTGAATTATAAAAGACAATATGTTTACCGTCCTCAGCTGGTCGAGGAGTTCGCTCTCCTCCTTCTGCTTGTCAAACTCCCTCTTCATGGTGAAGCTGAGCTTGTCGAGCGGCGCGTCCTTATTCCAGGCCATCTTGGAGGCCGGCTTGGGCGCCGCACCTTTCAAGTACGATACAGTCGTCGTTAGCAGCCTAGCACCCTCCCCCCCACTAGTCTGCCTCGGTATATTTGATTTCGTGCCTATACTATTATATCCTAAAGTGTTCGTGGGCGATTTTGTCGGTGAAGATGGTTTTATATACGCGTCCGTTTGTCCGTTAACGCGTGCGTAGTCCACGTTCCCATTCACAGATGTATACATTTTGTTAACATTTCTAGACGGTACTACTTTTTGTACTGGTCTTTTGTTGGTCTCTTCTATTTTTTCGCTGTTTCCGTTCTGATTTTGGTATCTCCGCGGTGTCGAGTGGAGTAATGGGGAGTTTGGTACTTGTGAAGTGTTTGGTGTTGAGGATGTTGTAGAGTTAGAGGATAAAGAACGGTTGTACAGGTTAGGGGATACGTTACTGTAGCCGTTGACAGGAGAATGCGGGGCGGAGGATCGCTGGAAGTGGACGGGACTCTGGCTCTGTGAGTGCGGGGAGGAGTCCAGCTCGGGGGAAGGTTGTTCTGTGCGGGGCCGGTAGATGTCTTGCTGGCGTTGCTGTCTTAGGGCTTCTTTGTATTGTCTGGAAACGCGAAAGTACAATTATAAGAGTTTGTTATTACTGTTATTGGAACAGTCAGATTGAAAACATTCGAGTTGCAAGCAAATATCACAATTTCAACAAAAATATAAATCGAGTCCTTTCTTAATTAGCGATTTAATCTAGCAAGAAATTCAGAATGTTTGCAATTTGGCTGCGAAAAAAAAAGCTCGAATGACACTCAGATGAATTAGAGCCATTAAAAGTTGGTAATAGCGAAAATGTTAGCCAGATAAAAAAATATACAAATAACCAGTCCACCACCATCACCAGCTCCCTATATGTTCCCACTGAGGGGATCGGAGCCTACCCTAAGTCCTTACTTACACCCCTTGGTGACTAGACCATAGTCAACCTCCCTAGCCAAGTGCGGGTTGGTTGACTTCACTTGAATTTCTTCGCCGATATCTGCAGGTTGCATCACGATGTTTTCCTTCACCGTAAGAACGTCTGGTAAATTATCTATTATCTACATAATATGAAATTAAAGACTCATTTCAAGATTTTAAGATTACAAGTCAAGTGCTTAAACCACTGAGCTACCGACGTTCTCACGACGTCACTTAGGGTAGGCTCCGATCCCCTCAGTGGGGACGTATAGTGAGCTGGTGATGATGAAAAAACCAGTGATATTTAACATTTGTTTTTGTTAGTATGAATGTACAGTTAGCGTCAGACCCAAGTGTCATTGCAGCAGTAAGCGAGTGCGTGATGCAGGCGAGGTGCGTATGAGAGGCGAGGTACCTGTACGTTTGCTGATGTGCTAATTTACTCTTATCGTCGCCGTTTGAAATGTTCCCTTCGGGTGATATACGGAGGCTGAAAGGGACAACACCGGGGGTTAATATAAAAGAGGGTCGGAGTAAATGTGACGAAGGGAATGGTAATGCCGGTGAAAACGGTCTAGATTAAATTTTGTTTCTTTACCTCTGTTTCAGCCAATGCAAGAGAAATAGAAGAAATTCGAAAAGATAATTATACTAATTCTAGTACTAATATCTACACTAAACTAGGCAATATCTACACACCAACACAACTTATACTAATTTGAATATTACGGAATTCAAATATAATATTTATAATTTATTTTTATTTTCAGAGATTTAATTTATGCTAAAACAATTAAACCATATCACATACGCTTATAACTATATTCTTCGATCAATCTAAAAATAAAATAAAAAAACTAGCGAGATCTGAAAGTTTTCATGACATTTTAAAATCAAATGATTCTCTAAAGGTCTCATTAATTCTTGATTGATTTATGCCTAAACAACAATATAATTGTAGCATCGTCCACAATAATCATGCACTTAACGATATCTTTTACCAAATAATTCTTTACATAAATATTTTACAATAATTTCCCGCATGCGCCTTATAATAACTTAATATTAAGCATGTATGTATTTATTTTCTATGTAAATATACGGCAATATAGAAGTAATAAATCTAAATTACATGCATCATAATAGAAGATTACTTTAATAGTACGATAAGTATACTAATATTAAATAATACTTTCCGATTTTGGTAAATTCTAGTCAGAGACGAAATTTGCTATAAGAACTTTTTTTGTATTAAAGGAAAAATCATGTAGCATACAAAAATCATGACTACTCTTCTCAAGTAATCTTTGACCTGTAGTTAGTAATCCTACCAACCGTAAAAACCTCCCACTATCATAAAATCTACAAATAACAAACACTTAAAGTCACCAGTATAAAACTTACCCGGTGAGTAATGGCGTCAAAGGGGCCAAAGGTGATTCACTGGAGAGAGACTGTGCCCTGGACAGCGCTGCGCCTGGAGATAAAGTGGACGGTGTGCTCGGCGTCGACCGACCTGAACCTCCACCGCCCTCGCCTCCACCTATACACAGAAAAACCCCTAAGACGAGGGAGGAAACAGTTGTTCACGTGGCAAATAAACCCGATTCAAGTGCCTTCTAAAGAAAAACAACGAAACAGTTGGAAGATATCAGTAGACGAACAGGCTTTACTTACCATCATTCGACCACCTCTTGTCTACGCCATCGGTGCAGTATCCGCTGTCGATGACGTGCCGTGGCTTGTGCCGCAAGCAATCTATGGTAGCATTGCCGGATGTGATCTGCGCGGTCTGCGGCGAGCTGATATACGAAGTATGTTTGGCCGAACGTCTCGTCTCGTCAATCCGCCTGTGCGCCGGCAACGAGTCTTTGTTCGACATATTTTCTAGATATTTGAATATATGCACGCGCCCGCGCATACATACCTGAAAACAGAGAAAAAAATACATCGACTAAATTACTGAAATTTATACAAAAGATATTCCTACCCTCTCTAAAATTAGAAAAGTAACTACATATTAATCACGCACACTTAATTTTCCTATGGATCATAATTAATTCTTGAAAAGTTGAATCCACTGAAGCGTAAATAAAGACTACCGATGTTTAAAAGTTAAAACATACAACAGAAAGGGTATATTTAGCGTATAAATGAAATATAAGATTTAATTTTCTCAAAAGTAGAAATAAAAAATGTATAGAAGTTATCATAAATGGATCTTGGGTAGTAAAGGCACTATAACTTACAGTGGTGGGTGGTGAGACTAGCGGGTTGTTATCAAGGTTGAGGGTGACGAGCGTGTTCATATTGCGCAGTTCCAGCGGCAGCGAGGATATGCAATTACAGCTCACGTCCAGGTGTTCCAGCCTTAAGTACGTGATCTCTGCAATTACAATAGATACTATTGACATTTGAGTTACTACTAGCTACTAGTCAACTACTGGAACCAAATTTTAGACAAACTTTTGGGTGGACTAGTCTACGTCTAGCCTGTCGTCCAGTAGGAACCACTTAAGTTTAGCAATTGTAAAGATTACGTTTACCTAAGCTTTAAGTCGTAATACTTTCTACATGTAAATAGAAATATTTAAAAGCGAATTATAAGAATGTATTGATTCTTCAATGTCCCTGATCGACCGTACAATTTCCAAGCTTTCGCCGCACCTACGCCGCACCCAAGCAATGTATTATCTAGCCTCATCTATACAGTTTGCCACCAAATAACCTTTATACCGTAATCGACCTAAATTAGTAACGTACATCGTTTCACCAAAGTCCACATAAAGTCTTTACTGATTTATTAAACATACGTAATTTCACATTAAACAAATAAAACATGAACCCACAAAAGACCACATTCAGACTCATATTGGTCTTTAAAACATTTACTAATTTAGAATTCTGGAACATCTGATATTCTATTTGGTAGTCTTCCTATATCGTTCTTATTATCCACAGCTTAACAGATATGTACCGTAAAAGATATAAACGCTCCTGTGTTATTTGTAGCATTCGTTAATCTCTCTTTGAGATTCAAGGGTGAAACGTAAATTGAACATTTCCACCCTATTAAATACAAGCGTAAACATTTTAAGTCTACCTATATTTTTATAACCGCGTAAAAATATACGTTTACTTTGTTTTCCCGGAATAATTTACGGATATCCTGTTTGTGCAATTGGAAATTTGAATTTTTCGAAAACATGTTATTCAGTCCTTGAAATACTAAATTACGAATGTGTGTTTCTGCAATAAAAACTCATGCTTGGACAACTCTATCTGAGAATCTTTAACCAGTATCAACAATTGTACTGTATAACATGCATTTCCACGACCACAATACCACGTTACACTTAGAGCAATACATTAAGTATGTAAATTAGTCATTCGCTATAAAGCGTATTACAATTAACTTTTTAATCCACTGCAGATGCGTCATTAACACCTGCCTTTAAATGGGCGCACCTTACCTTGCCTGTCACAATGATCTACTTTTTTATATAAACACATGGCCAAACAGGATGATTAAGTAAATGTCCCAAATCTTATGGATGCTCAGAAATCAACTGACACACTACATAAACCACAAGTTTAGGTATCGGATGAAACAATCTCATCTCGAGCTTTAGGAGGTCCAACTTCAGTTCCTTCTCTTTCCCCCCCTTTCTCATAAGAATAGGTTGGAAGGGAAACGTGGATTTGACGGTGGGGGAGACACATAGGAATAGGAAATATCCTCTTTATGTGCGTCTCCTCCTCCGTCGATAAAGGGTAGGCAACGCATCCGTTATCGCGAATGTCTAAGGGCAGCGGTCGCTTCGCCATTTTGGCGGATTCAGGTGGCCGCTTGCTCGTTTGCCATCTTATAATATAAAAAAAATCTCGAGCTATCATAAACTTTGAATATGATATACCTACACAGTATCTATTAAACTTACGTAAAGGTAACAATCCTAGCTGGTTATTGCTGAGGTCGAGAGCTCGGAGGCCGGCGCAGTCGCCGAGGGTCATCGGCACCTGCGTCAGCCTGTTGTTGGAGGCATCCAGCTCCGCAAGGGAGGTCATCTTGCCGATCTCCTTGGGCAGCGTCGCCAGCAAGTTGTCCGGCACGAGAAGGACTTGTAGTGGCATCTGACATACTTCTCTCGGCAACTCCGTTAGTTGATTTGAACTGTTGACAAAGATAGTTTTATTTAAAAAATTCTTAATATTTCTTCAGATGGTTGTAATTTACCAAGGAAATGATCAATTGACGAAATTATCGTCTGTCGTAAAAATGCATACAAAGGTAACTGTTATTGATTACCTCTATCTAATCGTTTAGGTTGATGATGTAACTAAAGCGAATAAAACCCTCTTTTAAATCCATTTATAGAGATTCAAGTAAATTAATAGAATTCCAAGAGTACTTCGAAATACCTGAAGCAATCAATCAAGCATTACTCAGCTAACGCCGTCTAGCGTACACTAAAGCCCATTCAACACATCACTTTGCTGTTATTTATACACTGAGGCCCACTTCGCTACGAAGTTTGCATGTAATTAGATCAACCGAAACCATAAATCGTTCCGCATCTAATACTGGGCCTCGTGCTGCGGAAACTTGTAAACATTACGTGTATACCCGATATTTGTAAATCACATAACTATGCGATTTATAAAAGCACTCTACAATATTGGCGAGTAAATGAGAATTATTGCAAAAGATGCAAGCATTCGAGTTGCGGAGAAAGTTGCCATCAATTGCCTTTTGACAAGTAAATGTAATAAATTTGAAGAAATCTGCTTTTGTATTTGTGAAATTGCTTTCCATTTTGTCTTTTCAGTTATAAATTTGTATATTTTAATATACTATTATATATTTAGCAATGAATGTCCAGATATTTTACATCGGGCGAATGTCCTCCTACTTTTATTCGAAATTAAAGAAAGATTAGACGACATATTTAATATTTTTTAAAGAAACAAAAACTACTCGACTAGTAGTCTCGATTGTTGCGATTTTTATCGCATTTCTTAAATCGTGTGACCGACTCGATTTGAGCATCGATTTGTGGCAAACGATGAAATCGATTATAACAAAAAATGCACCGAGTCCATATCTAAGCTTCCTGCAATTATAATGCAGTGGCATGAACACTACTTTCACATTTTGCTAACAAAGCTAACAAGCGAAGTGGAGCAGAGATAATTGGGTGCCCTTTATCATTTCAAGCGATCCGTTTATCATGAGTATATTTCGTTAGGTATTTAAAAAGGTAAAATGGAAGATTATGACCTGGCTTCTGGTTACAAGACTTGTGTTCTAAGTGTTACCATATAACGCACTTTCATAACAATGGTATGCGTAAACAGTAAACACTACGATATAATGTTCCAAACATACAGTAGTAGAGATATTAAACACATTTGTAACCAATTTCATGGTAAAATATAATTATTATATTAAGAGTATAATATACATCTTTATCGAGATACAACTAAATAAGTGTCAACAAGCAGAAACCGACTATATACAACTGTATATTTGAACTAAAGTAGCGTTTGTATCTTAAACGGATCCTATTGATTCTTACACATCTAGATGAACAACTTCTTTTTGCGTTAAACCAATCCAGGCCGTCTAGACTCTAGACGCCTAGACGTTGCTCAGAAACTGGATTCAATACCGGGATTAATAATAGAATAGGGTTCAACGGACTCTATGTTGACAGACATTGATAGGACACTTGTGCCTAGATCTTAATCAAATAAACAAGATTTTTTAATCAACTTTTGTATTGAAATGCATTGATAAACAAAAATTGTGATGTAAAAACATACATTTCTCTGTCTTTTTCATCAAAGAAAATGTTATTTTCGCTTGTAAATTTAACCCAATTCTATAATGTTTGTATGTAGACAGAATAAAGAGTCCATTCTTTATTCAATTCATATTTATTGTCCTTGAAATGTCTGATATCCACATCAATACATTGTAACAATTTTCAATTCCACTTACGATTGTCAACATACTGTATTCGCAGCAGATACGACCGTTACTACGTATAAGGCAGTACAAAACGCCGTTTCACCGGAACGCTGGGGACGAGGTTTGTCAACCGACTCCAATGTAAACACGCTTTCTCAACTTGCATTACCGATGAAGTAAACTACGAAACCTGACACATCAATCTTGTTATGCTTTTTGTGGTAATTCGATTGTCCCATAACTATATTCAATACTAAAAACCGAGCAATTCTTGGCATATTATGATCCCTATCTAGGAATCTAATCTATATACCAATTCATGATAATTTTATAGTATATTGAAATTCTACGAAGTATATAACTTTTACTACAACACAATATTTATTAATAATTAACAAAACATGAATATTAACGATAAATACGTTGAGAACTAGCAGACCATGTCGTGCGGCAAAAAGTCGTTACCAACATAAAAACATCGCGTGATGAAAATGTGGCAAATATCAGTCAACGCGGAGAATCATTTGACGTAACAAGACCTGTTTTCTCTACTTCCTCCTATAACCATCTATGCCTAATGATTTCTTTTATTCTCACAAATATCAAACATATTGGTTCTACAAATCACATGTTCTTTATTATCGTCCACTTTGCCGTTTTCACTTCACTTGATTTATCATTAATCCTTATTAAAATTAGTAAAGACAATTGGTACATGGAATAGAAAATATTAGATAATACTTCTAAATGTATGTCCAAAACGATAAAGCGATACAAAATGTGACAGCGTATGTCCATGTTATGCATAACATCAGACAGATCGCATGGAACATTATTCAACAAAACCGTCGTCTCGCCGTCTGGTCAAATGTTTGGCAAGGAAGCGAGTTTACAAAGATAAATTACGTCCGTATGCAAAGACTGACGGACGACGACGTTTAAATACACCTACGAGTACGACAAATTAGTATAAAACCGTGAGTTTTCACTACTAAAACACCTACTTAAAAACATAGAAGTCCCTCCCATTTTTTGGTGGATAAACAGAGATAGAAAAAATATCAGTCGGGTCAACAGTAGTGCCATCATGATAACATCCAATCAAATAACTAATTGCTGTTAATCTTCCTCGCAAATAGATGGGTTTTTGTTTTCATCTATTAGCAGTATATTTAAAATAACATTTTTAAATGCACTTTTTGTTAGATTTCCACTCTCATATTTCAAGTGTCATCAACAGCAGGACGGCTAGTCACACGCGAGGTCTACTCGCGAGTGTCGGCGACCGCTCGTGCACGGGAAAGCGTAATGATACTTAACTATGATGATTAGTGTAACCACTCCGCATACCTATCACGCATACATGATACAGAATATTTTCTCCAACAAGTTGTGAACAAATATTATATTGAAATAGATTTGAGCGAGATAGTTCTGGACATCTACGTGAGGTATCGGTAGAGCTGTCTTAAGAGACGGGCAGAATTGCCTGAAAAGTGACATGATCAAGAAGGGAATGAAGACAGAGATGCCGGAACATAGATTAACCTGAGATTGACAGGGAGATGATGAGATCTGAATATCTAAATTACCTCAATTTTGCGTTCTTTTTTATTTATTAAACATCTTTTCTGATACAATCAGTTCTAAATGCGAGCCACAATAATTGATAGATACTGTAGAGGTCAAGCTGTAAAATCGTACCTTTGTAATATAAGCTTGAGCAAACAATTGGTTGACCTCTCAGCAATTTATATGACCGTGAGAGGTTCTTTGTTAAATATAAGAAGCTTTTGTTTGACTTTTTGCTTTTGTTGGCATAGAAAATGGATATCAAATCAGAGGCCTTGCGAACAACAAACACCATCATTTGTACTTCGATTTTTGCTATGCTATCTATGATAATGCGTTTTCCCTCAGGCACGCTCTACCTATAAATATGCTCTACCAGACATACCAAGAGTTTAAATGCATTAGCCTTATGACATACTTAAATGGCAGGTAAAAGCGATATTAAAACCTATGTGAGAAAATATAACTATAGTGCACCGTGTCCCTAACCCCTCGGAAAAATTACACCCACTTTCCGCTCCTGTGAATGAAGGTCGCAGAGCGGGGACTCGGCATCGGAACATAGGGGAGAACTCGTTATAGCGAGGTTACAATACTACCTTGTAGGAAAACGTAGCATTACTAGAATTAACCATCATTACAACTGTATTTGTATATATTTACTGAGGATCTATCAAGAAATTTAAAGATATGTGACATCAAACAATCCGCACTGCCAACGCGGTTGACTTTTACCTTGTCAATAAACTCAAGCCCCTCGAGGAACATTCAGGAATAATTTACCTTTATTATTTACGATCGTGGTTAATAAAATACGAATCATGAATATACGTAAAAGGTATATGCCATATATAATTTCAAATGCAAAAGCGAAAGGAAATATTGCATGGGTCCAGATCTTGGAAGCGTGTGAGTACTCGTGTCGACCCAGTTGTTCGCTTTGAGAACAATATATGGCATGAACGAAACACTGTCACTATAACTAGTGTATTTGAAACACAAACCAAATCCAATACAATTCTTAAATCTCTTACGAACAATGTTCCTTAAGATGTAAGGATATATCGTTAGAAAACCATTACGATATTTCTGTTTTATTGGTGACTAGCTGTTCGCGTTCGGCTTCATCCGC
>LD699455.1:2018558-2031976 GCA_003118335.3 Papilio memnon
TTGACAAATGTAAACAATAAAATAAAGTTTTTATAATTTCACATGGATGAAGCCGCAAGGGAACAGCTAGTATTAGTATAAAGTAAAGTATGATATAATTAAATATTTATATTTGGTTATATTCAACAGTTTTGTGGTCCAATGGTTATATTTATAGATTTTTAGTTTGAATAATTAATTCATTTAGTTACAATACTTAACATGTGTACTAAAGTTAACAAATGTATGTCTCCAACCTTGACCAGAGGCGTTCAGACCAATTATGTTAAACTAGTTCTTGATGTTTTTGTATCGCGTGACTCGAAATGAGTTCAAGTTTCGATTTCATTACGCTATTAGTTCGTATTCATGTCTGTACAGTCGCGGAAGTCCGCGGTGTTCCAATTAAGCAAAAATTGCCTTGTGCTACGAGACAAACTTCGCTTCTAAATAACTAACTAGATAGCAGTGAGTGGTGTAACTGAATAATAAAAAGAAACGTCGTGTATCACTAAACGACTTTTCTACAGACACTTTTATAAGCTGTTGTATAGACTTTTGTTCCCCGTCTCGTTGCAAAATATTTTGTAGCTTTTAAGGAACACCGGTAGTTTCCCTGACTGTACTTATACTTTGAAATATATTTAGTAAAGCCAACCTAAATGCAATGAAGAAGCGAGAGTTGTCTTTATTGCTATAGGCAGCAGTAACCCCTCTAACTCTCTGGTTTATAACTTTTGGTTTCAACCAACACTACTCATGTAAAAATATGTTGCCATCTCTCTCATTCTCTTTAGAAATATAGAGATATGAGAAGAAGAAGAATATATTGCACACTAAGGATAACTACATTAATCAGTGTTGCCTTTGTCTTAACTAGGATTCCTGTTTTTAAGAAGCCAAGGACTCACTTTACAAAGTGATTAATTTTTAGTGAGAAACAATAAAATTAACTGTTATTTATTAGTTTTAACAAGTAAGATTAAAATAAAATAAAATAAAAAAAATAATTACATGTTTTTCTTTTCCTCTGAATGTATTTTTATGTATGTATAAATGTGAAAATGTGAATATGTTTTTGAACGTTTAAGTCGACAGTGGGAGCTTACACTAAGATTTTTTCGTATAGAACTAAAGTGGCTGTCTTAAACATGTCAAACGCTCCCCACGACATAAAGGTCTTGACAAGTATTATTATAAAAACTATAAAAGTATATCCGTGTACCACTTGTGTGGTAACAGGAAATGCTTCTGATACTTATATGCACTGTTAGGTACGAATTAATTTTTAACATGGCAAAAAAAAAAATGATTTTTTGATTACCATATGTTAATTAATTCTATTTATTTGTATTACTAATCGTTCGAGTACAAAAAACTTAATGTGTTTTTTTTTTCGGGAAATAAAATCGGTTTTACGACAAAAAAAAATGAATTGTAATTCTCGATGTTTTATTTATGAGAGCGAAAATTGTTTAAACCTATTTAAGTCGATTAAATAAAAATTTTACTTACATTTACTTGGTTATCAATAACTTAAGATTATGATTAATCTTACTAATATAAATGCGAAAGTTTGGATGTATGGATAGATGTTTGTTAGTTTGTAGCCTAAACGGCTGAACGGATCTTGATGAAATTTGGCATAGATGTAGAGAATAGTCTGGCAGAATACATAGGCTACTTACTTTTTTTTAATTCCACGCGGACGGAGTCGCGAGCAAAAGCTAGTTTATAATATTATCCAGTGTGGATTATTAATTAACCTTCATTCTTTACAGTCCCATCCGGGTTGTGAACATTAATCAATCTTGTATCTACCAAGTTAAATATTAGTATCGTTAATTCATTTAAAAAAATACAAGCGTATTATAAGTTGTCAAGTTCGACGCCTGTTGATTGTGGTTTGAGTATTTTTTACTAATAACAGCTGAGTTTTTGTTACTAAAAATGACTAAGCCGTGATATTAAAATGCTATTAGACTATATAGAGCGATACATCATTCGGGGGCGGTGATTTTATCGCGTCTAAATGCGGACAAGAATTTCGATGTCTCAATTTTTTTTTTGCCGGTCCGAAAATAACGTTGGCTGTTCACTGTTCAACAATCAATGCGAAATGAATTCGAGATGTCTTATGATTGTTTATGTGTGAACGGTCAGTGTCTCACGGTGCGAGATCTTTGATACCTCAGGATAGACCCCCCAAAACTTATCATTTGCTTGGAAACGGTTCCCAAAAAGTGATTTCCTGTGACTATAAAAAATAAGTAAAACATTTTTAATATAAACATTTAATTTATACATTTAATGAACTTGCTCCAGTACATTTATGATTAGAAAACTCAACGGTGCGTGAAATAACAAACGGATTAAGTAAAGATGACGTGCTACAATTCGACCGCCTTCAGACATAATACATAAACCTGCCCCGTCATACATAAATCATCAGCTCCCGTACATCAGAAGTGTTGAATTTGGCGTTGCCTTAACAATTCGAAGGGATACGGGCTACTTATATAGTTGTCATCCTCATAAAACGTTTGTAAGGGGCGGAAGATTCTTTTTTCAATCGTTCTCTCACTGGGAGGCGACCACACTGATTCCGACGTTTCTATACTCGACCGCGCCTATCCGTAAACATAATAAAACTTAATATTTACGCTCACTCTAAGCAATAAAGATACAATGAGCAAGTACTGTAAAATGTTATCCATTGCTCGTTTTTCCCTTTTCAAATCAAAGGAAAAATAACTCTGTTTTAAGGTACAAAAGTCGATTTTTGCTTGTAAACGTGATGCGTTGCGAGTCGATTCTAGTTGTCCGTTTATAGAACTTATTTGTAAAGTTGCGTATTGTCTTAGAGGAGTGATATTTGCGTTTCGTAATAGCTGAGATAAGCCGAGGATGGGAAAGCGGGTACTATGAGAAGTGATTCATTCTTGTCGGCCTTTTTTATTCCTGTTTATTTTAGCAGTGAGTTATTTCTTGTATTTCTTAGTAGTTTAACGTATACAGGATTGCTAATTATCATTCTTTAGTATTCATTATTGACAAAAGCCAGAAACTGACATGTAAAATATTATAGCTTCGGGTCTGAGCATTGTCCTGTCACATCAACTACAGCATAATTTCGCCCTTTCGTCCCTTAAAACTACGTAAAACGAAGCAATATTTTATAATCTATGTTTATAAGTATGTCTAGATATTAATGTTTCTAGTAATGATTCAACATTTATACAAGAATTACATCTGAAGTATAGCAAAAAGGTGTTCGAAGTAAATTTTTAAACACAATGGAAAATTATTACGCTTGGATGTATTGAAAACTTTTATTGCTTGAAGCTGGGACAAAACTTAAAAACACAATTGTTAATTATCGATGGACTTGTGGAGCAAGACAAAATTTGCAACTGTAACCATTTTTGTCATTCCAAAATGTACCTTTATTCTATAGAGTTAAAACTCAAAATCGTTCACATAATTTTATTAAGTCCTTTAATGGTAAATGTGGTCATAATGAGGCTTTTCACTTTCACTGGTCGAATTTTTACGCTGCCCTTTTATTATGGACTTCTGTTTAATGGATGTTTTGTGTGAAAAGTAATCGATTTTCGTCTTTATTTGTATTACAACATGGGTGAAATTCTTTGTAAATGTTCATGCTTTTAATTTAGAACAATTAACTTGTGGTAAGAAATTCCATGGGGAGTTACGATACAATACGAGATAATTTATGACATTTTTCTGACTTCATTTATGTTTTTATCTGTACAAAAAATTATATTTGTAATACTCAAGATTAAGTATAAGAACTAGTACAATTTTCATGTAAAAAATTTGCGTTTAATTAAGTGAAAAATCTGTAAAAAAAGTAATTATAAGTTAATTTTAACAATAAAATAAATCTAATTGAATTATTTCTTGTTTTAAATGAAGTTTACTATAGTTACATTTATTTGCAAAAACAAAATACTGTTAGAAAAAAAAAACCTTTGACGAATTCTTAGGGTTGCCACACATCTGCTCTGTCAATAAGAGGCGCTTACACGAATGTTCAATTAAGCGAGACATTGTCAGATGTCAACCATATGTGTATGACACGCGCGAGGTTTTTTTGTATCAATACTGTTGAGTTGCTTGACATGCAAAAAATATACAAATTTATTATTTATTGCTTTGTAAATAAACAGTTAAACTAATGAAGTTTTTTATTTGTTAAACAGGACTTAATGAGTTATAGACTAATAAAATATTTTTTTTTAATTATATTATAATATTTCATGATGAAAACCAAATGGGTTCCATAAAAGGACGGAAACGTATTAAGTACGTTTTTGTAAATTACCTTTTTCATCGTAGAATTACTCTTTTAAAAAAATATTATCATTAAATTAACATGAAACTGTTAATAAAAAACTTTATTGCCATAAATGTTTCATATCTGTTTTATACTAGCTTTCTCCCGCGACTCCGTCCGCGTGGAATTAAAAAAAAACACAAAATTGAGTAACCTATATGTTCTTCCAGATTATCCTCTACATCTATACCAAATTTCATCGTAATCCGTCCAGCTGTTTAGGCTACAAACTCTAACAAACATCCATCTAAACTTTCGCATTTATAATATTAGTATGATTTCAAATAATAATACGTTCGTAGAAGTGACTTGTAAGTTGTAAGAGACCGCCCGCGTTGAAATCTTTCGTATGCAGCTATGTTTTGTAGACGAACGTAGCAAATTGTTCGTATCAATGCTAATTAAAAACTATGCTTTTATGATTTTACATTTGGAGCCGGCGCACACCTTTGACTAAACTATCGCACAACTATTGTGCGATTGTCGATTGTTTCGCGAAAAATTCAACTGTTTAGTTGCACAACTAAAAATCGAGTAGTGTGCGCACCTCCATATAAGCTCATAGGAATTAAAGCGAGACTAAACAGTCGCGCGATAGTTTAGTCAAAGGTGTGCGCGCGCTATAATTTATTATATCTCTTTTAATTTATTAGAGTAATGGTATTATGAAATATGTTAAAAGATTTTTTCGTTAAAATGTACAAATACAGGATATGTTTAGTTCTAAGTGGTTTCGTAATTAAATTTTATTGATATGTTAAAAATCTATTACTATCTACCATATACGATATTCTATATAAAACGGGTAAATAAATAAGTTCGTGGATTTTTAGAAGATTAGTAAATTACTTATTGAAAAACTCGTGTTTCAAGTCGTTATAACATTTTTATATTATTCATTACCTTAACTTCAACTTCGTCTTACATCGTTGTGTAAGCACGTGGCGGTGCGCCGGGCTGGAAGGCGCGCGGGCGCAGGCAGGCCGCCATTGGCCGCCGCCGTCGCCCCTCCCACAAGCGCACGCGCACGCATCGACCTACGCTCACGTCCAAACCGATTAAAGCCAATATAGATAAGATTTATCAAATAGTTTTGATATATTTTCGCGGTTGTTCAAGACAATTACATGAGTATGAGACTGGGAATATTATTTTTTATAAAATAAATATCATTTAGTTTAGACTTATCGATTGTTTGCTGAAAGATTGCCACGGCATTAGTACTAAACATATGTTAAAATTCAATGTAAACTTAAGTAAAACACAAGTATTAAAGACAAAAGACAAATCAAGGTGTGAGCTATGAATGGAATCAATGAATAGAATCACAAAAGTCAATTACAAAGCATCGTGAGTTGTGATCCGATAACGTAACATTATCTAACTCGATACAGAATTGCATAACCAACCTAATGACCCAAACACGACAAAGACACAAAAAAAAACAAGAAGTGTGAGACCAATCGGGCGGTGAGGCAGGTACGGCCTCCCACCATAGCGACTCCGCCTCGGGCAGCGTGTCGGCCGGCAGACGTCAACGTGCCTCGACCGGCCGCGCTCATGTGAAGGCTTGCGCCCGCCCATCGCAGAATGAAGTGTCTGTGGTTGTTTGTGCTCACTGTTCTGTGTACTCGGTGCGAAGCCGCCAACAAGCCAAGGAGAGGACGCGGCAGCATGTGGTGGTAAGTACCGTCCCGGTACTACATTTTTGCAAATTTTGACTTTACCCCCATATATTGATAGTCTATTTTTCAATGTACTTTATGTAATGTTTTCAAATCTGAAGTACTAGGTAACACTAAATTTTAATGCACATCCTACGTTTGACAAACACTATAAAACATAATCAGAGTTAGATGTAACTTAGTAAAGTAAAATATTAGACTTATTTTAACATGATAGGATAACCATATTAACTTAGCATTCTTAATCTTGATTAAATTCTTAGTTCAGCCGAATGATTATTTGCCAATCAACAAAGGTTTAGCGCACACGCGCAGCGCAATTATTATATTCTATCAAGCTAAGACATTCAACAAGTGTATCTTATCATATAAAGTGCGTGTTAAAATAAATCACATTTCTGTGTATAAACAAGTGAAGATTAAGTAAATATGTTGTTAGCCAAAGTTTCCATTATATTATAAAAAATTAACTTATCTAAGTAAAGGGTGAAGATTGCATTAAAAGGAATCTCAACTGTGTTAACCAAAGAAAAGTGATTTAAAACCAAGTTTTTGGCTTTGCTTGAATTATAAACTTAATAAGCACCTATACAATTAACTACAGGATTAAAACACTCTTGTAATGTGGAAAAATAAAAATGTATAGACAATTATTTTCGCTGTTATTCAAAGAAAAGTTTCAGTTAATTATTTTCAATAGTCATAAAGATGCAAAGATCTATCAATGAATTAACAAAATAAAATGAATTAAAGTTTACTAAATAAATAAAAAGATATGAAATAACTCTTAAATATATGTTTTTTCTAGTTTTGTTAAGTGATAAGTCTTACATTTTTCTTTATGCCATAAATAAAACTGCCAGTTTAAAGCTCTGTACACACGTCGCCCGTGACGGACGGGAGCGTCAACTTTATATTTACGTTTACTATCACTTCGCTCCCGGTATGCGACCTGCCTAATCCCTATTGTAAAGACTTTGCAATCTACTAGACATGTTTTATTTTAAAATTTTATGTTTCTTATTTTAAATTATATAAAATCAAATCGTATGTTTGTTAAATGTGATAAAAATGCGTCCAATTTAAAATAAAAAAAATTGATAAAAAAGGACATTTAATTAAATAGTCTGTAACTTAAATGATAATTTAATTGTGCTTAGTTCAAGTTACATAATCTCAGAGAATTATCTCAGTTAGTTAAATTAACAGTTAGTTTTTAGTACACTTGGGTAATATGCGGATATAAATGTTTCATGACAAATTTATTGCATTTTTTATTTAATTCCAGATTTAAAGATAAAATAAATAAAGTGGTCATAAAAGTTCTTTCACTCATAATTTATTTTGAACATTTAAAAGTATGTGCAATTACAAATAATGTGAGCAAATCGTTAAAATTAAAGTAACTTGGCAATGTATGTTTAAACTTAATTGATGATCGCTATAAAATCACTTAACTGCTTAAACTTTAATGTACTTTACAACACTCATATATTTTCTTATAATCAAATTTATTTACAAAATTTACTTTCACAAAAAAACATACAAAAGATAATTCTCCATACAAATAATACCAAAGCGGCAACAAACAATTGTTCACATAAAAACAAAACAATAAATGATTTGATGTCATAGTATAAAAGCGGTACAAGGCATTGTGGACTACTGACCTACTTAAAACAACAGTAGGGCAATTAAATTCTAGGTTATAAGACTAACCTATATTTCCTTTGGCATAATTATTATTTGTATGAACAGGAATACTTTTAAAAAATAATAGAATTAATGAACGATCAATTTATTTCAATTTAAAATGTCAATTAATAATTTTAACACATTAAAATTTGCATAATTATCACTGAATTAAATAGGAAATATTTTATGTAGATTTTAACAATATTACAAATTGATTTTAAAATACATTAAAACATCGGTGGTGCAATATTTTTGTAATTAATAATCAAAATAAATACATTTAAAAAAATAAACAGTTAATTTAAAAACACCAGAATTAAAAATGCAATAAATTTAATTTAATTTCTTTTACAAATTTCGAAAGTATCGCCGCCGTCGGCGGCGCGAACGTTTGATCGTTTATGTGCCCGTATTTATTAATTGTTATTACGTTAAATAATAATTAATAAATTTAATGATAAATAATGCATCATTTTAAGATTAAAATATTTATTTTTAAACATTTTACAGTTTTAATAAAATTGAGCAATAAACCAAGATAAACAAACATACCTTGAATAATAATTTTTCTCTTTCATTTAAAATAATTTGCTGAAATGTACAATAACAAATGTAAACTTTCTGTAAGTAATAAACATTTTATTACATGTAAAGATAATAAAATATATAGTGCGATGCGTGTGCGTTAATTTAAATTGTTTTTTAAGTGACAGCTTTTACAAAAGGTAGTTTTAAAATAGTCTAACGTGATAACATTCTCCATATTGGAGTTATTTCTTTGTCATATTTACATTTTACTTCATTAATTAATGTTTGGATATGATAAAACTAGCATTTTAGTAGTTTGAAATTCAGAGTGATTTAAAATAGTTCAATGCCGTATCTAAAATGTTTTTAACGCTATGTTATCTCACACTTATCACTCAGTATCAAAGTGGCGCGTGCTCATTGCATTAAACAAACATATTCGTACTTGTATACACAATCAACTTTCATGGCCGCAATGAAGGAGTTTTTAGTACACTAATAGTTATACTTTTGCCTTCGACTTCGTCCGCACGGAATTATAATAAAAAGCACAGTAAGTAGGCTATGTGTTTTTCCAGACTATGTTTTACATCTGTATGATTTTACCGAAATGTGTAAAGCAGTTAAGAAGTTAGATAACTAGCGACAAACATCCATACATTTAAATCTTTGCATTTATAGTACGAGTTATTATTCTAAAGTATTAGGATTCATCTTTCCATCACAATTGCTTTTAATTTTATTGCACTAGTAACTAGTAAATGCAGCTATAATCAACATTTATACTTACTGACATTATAAATCCAAAAGTTTAGATGGATGGATATTTCTGAGAGTTTTTAGCCTAAACTACTGAACTAATCTCGATTAAATTTAGCATAGATGTATAGGATAGTCTGGAAGAACACATAGGCTATTTACTTTTTAATTCCATAATGGAGTTGTGGGCGAAATCTAGTTAAAGATTTGTATACATGTCAAAATACATATATCTAAATGTAACAATATCTATCATTCATGACAGACAGTCAGTAGTTCTTTGCCCTGTTGAAAGCTTCAACCAGACGCTTCTGAATATTCAAAGCCTTTGTCGCCGTCGCCGTCGCGATACAAACAAACAAATGAACTGTTGTCTATATTAACATATACATTTAAGATGGAAGATTTGATATTAAGTGATTTTTTATTCCAATACTAGTTGTTGCATTGAACTCCGTCTTTTTAACTTTTAGTTTCATAGAATATATTCTACGTCTGTGCTAAACTTTATTACCAATATCCATGCATCCATCCAAATTTTTTCATTTATAACATTTGCTAAATAACTGTTAAATCGGATATAATTTTGAATACTCCAAGTTTGTTTTCATCCACACACAAGCTCACTATACGTCCCCACCAAGGGGCTCGGAGCCTACCCTAAAGTTAGGGCGTCTAGGCCATAGTCAACCACGCTGGCCAAGTGCGGGTTGGTTGACTTCACACATATCTTTGAATTTCTTCTCCGATATGTGCAGGTTGCATCACGATGTTTTCCTTCACCGTAAGAGCGTCGGGTAAATTATGTACATATGAAAATTCGAATAATCGAAAAATCACATTAGTGGGATTCGAACCCAAGACCTGTAGATTACAAGTCAAGTGCTTAAACCACTGAGCCACCGACGCTCTGTTTTTAATAGTTATTTTCAAAGGAATTAAACACTGTAGTGTACCCAACAGTTTTCCTTCTAGCAATCTCACAATCATAAGCTTCGAATCACAGAGTAATAAAGTAAACTTACGTTACGTTTGTATTGAGAAAAACACGCGAATTCTAATCTATATGTGATTAATATAATTATTACGTTTATAAAAAATCCATGTAACTTTACCTCTTTTTTTTCTGACACTAAGACCCCTTGGTCTGTTATGTTATGACATGCACAATTTCAATGAAAACAGAGATGTCAATTTAATGAGATATTTAATAAGGCATACTTTCAATGGCCACTTAAAATCATTCCTTATGTTTCGCAAATAAAAACACTGCCACACCTCAGTTAATTCGTATTCATCAAGCGTCCATATTACATTACGTCCGAAATCGCGTGCCGTCACGATAGGATAAGAGCGACCAATTAAACTTGACACACAAGTATGTTTGATACATCTTTATGTGCTACATTTAAAGTATAAAGTTAATACAGCAGAGGTCTGATTATCTTGGTCGTTAGTACGATATTTTGACGCCTTGTAAGATGCCAATGAAATAAAGGTTTAATTTGTATGCGAAATGTGTATTGTCAATGAAAAACTTTTAAGGGGAAGCTAAGTATGCAAGATCTTAAAAAAACATTTTTATCGTTAAAGGAACTAGAAAATTTTTAAACAAATAACCTAAAAATGGAAAGACATAGTGACATATTATTAGTCATTCGCGATAGTATGTACACATACATTTATCTATTCCGCGAAATCTAGATATGTTTGTAACGTTTGGTTTTCACTGCTGTAACGTTTACGAAACATTTTTATCTCCCTCGTTCGTTTTTAAAACAACAAAGACTGCGATGTTTTTATTATCAATGCTTATTACAACTATATTAATTTACTAGCTGTTGATCGCGACTTCGCCCGCGTGAAAAAATTATAGCCTATGTTACTCACAGATAAATTACCTTTCTAACGGTGAAAGAAATTTTAAAATCGGCCCAGTAGTTTTTGAGTTATTTCAATACATACAAAAATAGAAATCTTTCCTCTGTACAATATTAGTATAGATAAACACATATATAAAACGGGAAAGTATGAAATCTTCTGCTCCTGGCCTTAAACTTTACATAAAAAAAGTATTCTAATTAAAAAATAAAAGTTTAATTAATCGCTTCCAATTTCAAAAAAATCGATTTTGTCAATTTCTTTCGACATTAATTTTAATTTAAAAATTGTTGCCGTAAAATAATAAAATAAGTTTAATTAATTTCCCTAATATTTAGATGATTTTTTAATCTGTTAACACACAATAAAGTCGCAAAAGGCCTTAATGACCTGAATAGCGAGTGCCGCAAGCCCCCAAAGACAATATTTGTTATTTTGACACATTCACACAGGCTTTATCTTTGTGCAAACATCACGTTTACTTGTGAAAGCCATTCACGTTTTTTTTCCCGGCCATCTCGTCGCTTGTATTTGGTTTCCTACCAATGTGACAAGTGTAAAGGACTTTGCTCATCGCCGGACAAATATGGACATCCCTTCGACAGTTCCCAGATTATTAAATAATATTTCTATTACATTTTGACACTTTTAATACTTAGCATTTTATCAAGTGAAATGTGTTTTGAGTTTAAAATTATATATGAACTATGTATGCTTTGCCTTAAATTAATTAATAGAAAATTAGTACTAGTAGTAGATATGTTTTAAGATTCCGATAAGACATGAAAATTTTTAATTTTAAAATGTTCTTGACTATGGAACAACATGGTTATCTTATGACTAATTTATTAAAATCAATAAATCAATTCTTAATACCTTTTGGTACTTATAAAATCAAATATTAAATCCTAGTGAATCATTTATCGCTTTATCAAGTTTACCAAGCATTACTCAGGTCAACATGCCTTTCAAAGAATACCACAAAACCGTATCATAGTTTTCAAATAGCCGCATTAAGCGTCTAAAAACGCCGCACTGTCGTCTCTATGAATTCTCGAAGGAAATGAGAATTTCCGACGACTTGTTCATATTTACGTTACACTCGACTACAAAGAAGGGCAAATAGAAAAGTAATACGATTTCCAGAGCGCCGAGGCACCGCTGTGCTGTGTGCGACCTCACGTACTTTTTTAGTTCCACACCTTTACAAAGCCACGAAAACGTCGGTCGGAAAATAAATGAACGGATACATGGATTGTTCTGTTGGCGTGAAATAAGATATGCCGTCCCAAAGCTGTGAATGTATGATGCTTTTGTTTAGTCTTCGAGAGATATCCTCGAGTGGGGCAAACGTCGACAGGGCCGAGATGTCGATCGCTCACAGCCTATGTTTACTCGCTGGGCCCTCGACGATTAATGCGCGACGCAAATATTTATCTAAACGTCTGCGGATTGACGTTTCGGTCGTCAATTGTTTGTTGTCTTTACCTTCTCAAATGAGCATTTCATTTCAAGTTGCACCCATTGCCTTAAGTGGCGTTCGGGTTTTGTTTGTTTTGTTTTTTCCTTCCCTCCCTCACAATCCTCGGTCTCGCTCGTTATGGGTGACAATCTTGGCATTGTCTTTCATTGTGGTGACAAAAGGGAATCTTGAAAGTAAACGAGCAGATAAGCTTAATAAAACAACTTTCTATCTACTACTACTATGTGTATAATTGATATAGAAATGTTCTTCAACAGGGGTATAGCGAAAGCGGGTGAACCAAATAACATATCGCCGATGTCCCCTGGCGTGCTATACATGGACGCTGGGGTACACTCCACGTTGAGACGCAAGCAGCGACGGCTCGCCAAGGACAACCCGGGAGTGCTAACAGCCGTCGCTAAAGGCGCCAACATGGCCGTCGCCGAATGCCAACATCAGTTCAAATATAGAAGATGGAACTGCACCACTAGGAATTTCTTAAGAGGGAAGAATTTATTCGGAAAAATTGTTGATCGAGGTAAGATATTCTAATATGCTTTCAAAACACTTTTATGTCAGTCTTGTGAATACTGAAACGACATTTAAATATGTAATAGTGTCTTAAATGATAGCTTACGAAGCGAAGTATTTGAACTTCAGTATTGATATGATTTGGAATTCATTATTTAAACAAGCTAGAGGTATGTTAGTTTTCGAGTTACAGATAAACTATTATGTTTAGTATATCTTTATTGATAAACTATCTGTTCCCGTGCGGCTTCATCCGCATGAAGTTATAATTTATTTTATTGTTTACATTTATCAAATTCTCAATTGCAAATGTCAAAATACCAATTACCGTACTATGGCAATTTAGCTTCCTTGATGTTGGCAACAACTTATGGTCTCTTTCCCACATTAGCCTTTTATCCAATTTATTTACCCCTAAGTTTAATAGCGTGAAAATATATAGCCTAAAGCGTGACTTAAGTGAAGGTCTTTTCATTAAAGAGAGAATTATTCAAAAATATGCTGTAATTGCTGACATCTTAGGCAACAAAGAAGT
>LD699455.1:2034600-2045004 GCA_003118335.3 Papilio memnon
TTTTTTTTTAATTCAAAGCGTACGGAGTCGCGGGCGAAAGCTAGTTGATAATAAAAATAACTTTGTATATATTTAGAAACATTTAACTATATTATAACCGTTTATTGATTAATAGCTTAATTATTTATTATAGTTTTGTAATCGTTTAGAGAAACGCCTCGACACAGTTATGCATGTCGAACAGCGCCTAGAGCAAAAATAAATATAGTAATTTTATTCAATAGCCAATAAACTATAAAGTAGACTAACATTTTTCTAAATTAAAATCCAAAGTATACGAGGTTACGGACCACCGTCGTAATTTAAATCGATAAAAAGAAACAAGAGATAATAAAATGTATGTACGTTGATGCATTCAGAGCGTATTGCTTTATGAAGGGAGGTCGGGACGCCACGCGGGTATAACAGGTCCCACACAAATACTATAAACATTTTAATACATTGAAATTACGTTTGTGAAATAAAAACGGACATGCGAACTCCGCAGGAGCTCGTCACAACGATACTTATATAAAAAAAGGTTGTATATTTGATTTCAAGTCTGTTCAGTTCATCGTTCACATCTGAATAGGGTTCCGTTTTAGTAATTATCGCTCGTTAGTACAAAACACTTTAAAGCGGAACAGAATCAGACGTTGACACGCCATTGATGGTCATGACGTCTTCATAGCATTGTAGTAAACCTCAAGGATCGTATTAACACGGACGATGACAACTTTATAAAAGTCCTTTGTAGGAAGGGTCATTGTCGATGAGAATAGAGCGATAGGGTCCGGATGCCCGCTGCGGGCCGCCCGCCGCGCAGTTTAGCGACGCCTGCACGCACCACGGAAGCGTCTTACACCTATAGCCGCTCCTAATAGCAGGTAACTCGCCCAATAAAACGACCTCATATTTCTCCTACTGAAGTCATGTCTCCCGATGTCCCGGTCTCGTCGTGGGTGGATAAAAGGTACAAAACGATCCGCACCCAAAATAAAACGGATATAAAATGCCTTCGATGAAATATTTAATCCTCAATTAGATAAGACTTTTAGGTTGGTGGCGTTTGAATTGTTTTTGAGATACAAACGATTTGTGATTCCGAAATGGGTCGATGTTAAAGCGATATTGTCGATCGATGCAAATATTCCATGTCATTTTTGTTTGTTTTTTATTAACGGTTGCATTCCGTCCTGAGATAGCTCACTTAAAGACTAATTATGTTCGGTGCGTTTTTCTTTCCTTGGCAGTTTGAAAACAAATGTCTTTGTGCTGTGTATGAATGGTGAGCGAGTGGTAGGTGGTAGCGAGTGGTAGCCGGGGGCTTTGTGCCGCGCACAATGAGTGATATATGAGCGACGTAATTCTGAATTGTCACAGGAATGCCTCCGTCTCGGGATTCAATGTTAAATTATCACCCATAACATGGCATAACGAAAATGAATTATACCACTTTATTACTTCTATTCTAGTCGTCCTTTTACTATAAAAATTCCCTTAAAGTATCCAACTGTCTGTTTAAAGAGAAAGATAGATTATTATAAAACAAATGCACCTCTACCTTTACGACTAAATACATTCTACAGGATGATTATTAAACATACTCTCTGAATAGAACAATAACTGTTAATGCAATAATGACAATTTTTCAATCGTCGTATATCCACAAAAAATAATATTTTGATATATAATAATATCAAACTTCATCATAATAAATACATCCTATAGTAGATTAAAGTCATTATATTATCGTTTAAAAGCAAATAAGCAACCTTTATGAGCTCATCGTGTCCGATGCAACGGTCCTCGACGGTATAAAAGCCAAACAGGTGATTTATGGCTGTTTTGAATAATCACGTCACATCAAATTTGAATAAGTTGAATCGCTATAAATAAGGTACGAGCGTTGCGAGGCGCGAAACCATAAGTCAATCCTTAGTATTAATCTCACCGGAACACATTTCGACGACTCAACGCTGACGGGTACAGATTTAATTACTGCGTTAATTATGAATTATTTAACAGCCTATAGTCGGGGCATTCATTGTCAACATTGATTAAGTTTTATTTAGTCCAGGCAATGGACATGGGCTTATATTTACGATTTTTTGACTTTTATAAATCAACGCCTCTCCTTAACTGCCAATCGAGCGGCCGGGTATTATCGCTCGATGCTCGGTCGCGTTGTAAAACGACCCCAAGACCATTTATTATACGCACATATAATCCACAGACAGCACTTTATTATCATTTAAAATAACTTTTATTAGTTCACATTAATCATATTTGTTCTTATTTGACTCTGGCTTGATGGGAGCGAAAATGTCTTAATCTATACTAATATAATAAAGCGTAAACACACACTTCTTTGTTGCCTAAGATGTCAGCAATTACAGCATATTTTTGAATAATCCTTTTTTTAATAAAAAGCCTTACACTTACGTCACGCTTTAGGCTATATATTTTCCAGCCATTAAACTTAGGGGGTAAATAATTTGGATAAAAACCCTAATGTGGGAAAGAGACCATAAGTTGCTGCCAACATCAAGGAAGCAAGATTGTCATAGTAAGGTAATTGGTATTTTGACATTTTCAATTGAGAATTTGACAAATGTAAACAATAAAATAAAGTTTTTATAATTTCCATTTCCATTCGGATGAAGCCGCAAGGGAACAGCTAGTAAACTCATAAAAATCCGGTTTCTAAGTTTTACTTTTTAGTGAACAAATATGTAATAGTAATTAATGTTAATAATCAAGTTAGTGTCAGATTTTGTTGGTTAATTAAGCGTATAGATAAAGTTAATCCGTTTTTTTTTATTTAATTTAATGCCGTGACTAATGTACCGTCTCCGTGCGTCTTTACATCTGTCATAATTTTTCTACGTCGCGATTTATTTGCAAAATGCGACAATCTCCTTTGTTGTCGGGAAAAATCGATGGCCGACCGCAGTGGACGAATAAATTATTGTTTTTTTTTATTTTAATAATCGCATTAATTATTTTAATGTTGTCTTTGAATATCAGAATTAATAAGTTAAAACAGAAATACGGTATCGTATGTTTATTGTGGGCGCACACCTTTGACTAAACTGTTGTGCGATTGTAGATTGTTTCGCAGACAATTCACCTGTTTAATTGAACAAATGAAATCGAGTAGTGTGCGCACCTTATAAGCCCATAGGGATTAAAGCGCGACTAAACAGTTGTGCGATAATTAAGTCAAACGTGCGCGCGCTCTTAAATAGGTAATAAATTACGTAAAAGTTGAGGCTAGTTAATGAATCATCAGTTAACAAACAACCTTACAATCGCGTCGACAATCAATATGTCTATAACGCTGTTAAAATTCCATATAAGTAATAAAATTGCGTTATCTTTTATCTTGTATGCATAATAAAAATATTAACATTAAATTCTCAGCGGGCAATCATATTATCAAACCTAGATATTATCCGTTGTTGTACGATGTAATTATATTAACTCTCAGCACGTGGTACAAGCCACCCGTAAAACGGATTTCCTATGGCTTTGATAGGTTGGAATTAAACAAAACTAACAATTATTCGCAAAATATTGTAAAATCTAACATAAGTAAGATAAATTATCTGTCAATTTCAATAGAATGTCCATAGTAAAAATGATTTAGAATATAGAAGACTAGCTTTTGTCTGCGACTCAAACCGCGAGGAATTAATGCAACAAAAGTAAGGCTATGTGTTCTTCCAGACTGTTCTATATCTGTGCCAAATATCATCGGGATCTGTTGAGCCGTTCTGGAGATATCTTCTAACAAATTCATCAATCTAAACTTTCGCATTTATAATATTAGTAAGATATAACTGGTGCTAGTTAAGATAACGTTTAGAAAGGTGTCGCAATCAACGACATAATTATGACCCTGTCCAAACAACTACAACTTTTATACGTCCGTTAAGATGTCAACAGTAAATAGGATTAGCCGAAAGCTATTATTTTACGAGCGTAATTTACGTGTGCCATATTTAATTGGCCCGCGTCTATTTGTTATAGTTAATGCGAAGGAACGTTTCCAACTCATTACAGAAGATAAATGCTTGACTCCGCGGCCGTTCGCATTCGGATTCTGCGCCTTGAATTAATTCCGTCCGAGCATTGAATGATGGCGAAATTGACATTAAAATTCCCGCTCGAACATCTCAAGTAATTGCTGAATAAAATACTTTTGTGTAACATCAAAAAATGAAAGCACAAAAAGCGAAACCGAAGCGGATAGCCGTGCCGGTGTGCGCTCGGTGTAATTTATATCGGGTCCATGATGACAACTCAATAAAAAAATGATTTCATTTGCTTATTGAGGCCTTAATAATGCTCAACCTCGTTCTTTCCACATATTGTTAGTATAAATACGTATAAATATGTATAAGTTAAATGCTTTGACAACATTCCTTATTACTGAACTGGTGGACATTTACTGGGACCACCAAGGGTGATGGAATTAATAATTTTGACGGCTTATTATAATAATTATGAATCATTAATTTTTTGCGCAGTAGTTTTAACCTTGGACACTTTTATTTTTAACTTAGTATGACTTGAATATTTTTATTAATTTTACTATATTACTAATATTATAAATGCCAAACTTTTTATGGATGCATGTTTGTTAGAGTTTGTAGTCTAAACTGCTGAACGGATCTCGATGAAATTTGGCATAGATGTGGGGATAGTCCGGAAGAACGCATAGGCTACTTGCTTTTTTTTTAATACTGCGCAGTCAGAGTTGCGGGCAACTGCTAGTATTTTAATAATGCCGTTTTACTCGTGTAGTTCTTTTATCGAACTTAAGTACATTTATTTACTTATTTTATTACACAAGACTTCTGAATTTGTGAACGTTTAACGATCTGCCAATCGGACCACCAAGAGCGATGACGGAATATTCATTTTATCGTATATTAATTTAATAATGAGTTGTGGTAGTTCAATGCATAATGCATAAGTTTAAACAATGTAAACCCACACGACATGATATTTGAACTATCATTTCCTTACAAGTAGGTCGTAAATCTCAAATTTCCTCATTAAATTGTACAGTTAACAATTTATTTCATATTGATATTGGATATTGCATCATTAAGTACATTTACAAAGGTATAAAATATCTTATTTAAACTTCATTTCTTTATTCACACATCATTATCTTATTGTCGGTTGTATCGTACACATAGACTTTGGATATCGAATATTAATGATTACAGTACGCAGGCTATTACATCGATATTAAGAGAGGGAATTCGATGCGCCCTCTAGTAATGATCAGATTTATAATCTCCCGTGTAGGTAAGCTATTCTTTTATTTTCAATCTTCGAGATATACCCTCTCTCTTTTAATTGTATTTTATGAGTATTTGATTCTAATGCGTAGCCATTAATTATTTATAGTATTCGATACGGGATTAGATGGATTATTCTGTTGAAGTATTGATGAATGTTATATTAATATGTAATGTTGTGTGAATTCACTTTATGACAATTATTTTACTCTTTTTTTAATTATTGTGAGTTATTAAATAGGAATAATAAAGAGGATAACAATCTGTTAAATACCGATCGAGCATTAGACCCTCGTATACCCGTTGCAATTTACGGTGAGCTCCGAATATTTTCCATACTTACCCAAGTTAACGATATGAGATTTTTTTTGCTCGCATGCCCCGAGCAATAATAAAGTTTGATTAAAATACAGGACCCTCTTATGTTTGGTATGAATTAATTATGAGAATACCGTACATGCCTATGTGAGAAATGTCGTAAACAATCCGTTGTTATTATCAAAACAACGATATTAAAGAAGGTTGTTTCATTACGAGCCCACGCGCGCATTCTTCAATTCGCTCTTAACAAAACTTATTTATTAATTAATATTTTATTAGCTTTTGTGTCATAATATTTTTTTGATTTATTGAATATTTAATAACAGTAATGTGAATTGAGTCAATATTATGATTACTCAATTGTGAATATGTTTTTTATCAAGTCTCTTTTTATTACTTTACATACTTCTAAATATCAATATTGGTTGTTGTTTTGACAAGGGAAGTCCAACCAACATAATTTCCGCTTAACCGATAAGATTCAGTTCTTGCTTTAGGTTTGTTATTATATGACAAGATAGATCAACATTCATTTGTTCGTAGGATGCCGTGAGACGGCGTTCATTTACGCCATAACGAGTGCCGGGGTGACACACGCGGTGTCGCGCGCTTGTGCAGAGGGCTCCATCGAGTCGTGCACGTGCGACTACTCCCACGTGGAGCGCACGCCGCACCGCACCCGCGCTGCCGCCGCCGCCAACGTACGCGTCTGGAAGTGGGGCGGCTGCAGCGACAATATCGGCTTCGGCTTCAGGTTCAGCCGGGAGTTCGTCGACACCGGCGAGCGGGGCAAGACCTTGAGGGAGAAGATGAACCTACACAATAACGAAGCCGGCAGAGCGGTAAGTTCACCTCTTCATCAAACATTGTAACTTTAATTATATAATATGTTCTAGCACTTGAGGTCCTAAGTTTTTATAAAGCCTTAACGTGCTAAATTAGAAACACACACCCCGTTTTCTAATAAGGTGGTAATACCACAAGAATATTAATAAACATTAATGTACGTACAGTAAGTTCATGATTCTATCGTCGTAAGCTCGGTAAAAGACTCTAAAGCGACGTTATTAATCGAGAAAGTTTGTAATGAATCCGGTTCGACATCCATTATATCCAGTCGAGTCACGTCTGTGACAAAAACGAGGCAATCAACGGGTAAAAGTTTGTGAGTGATGATTGGATGCCACCGCACCGATCGGTCGACACTCTTCGTCCAATCGCCACTTGAACGGCAGCCGTTTATAAACATCCATAAAACAATCGCACTCGGACATGTCGCCGCTTCGTGTTTACATTACCATTACGGGTGACGATCGATTGTCAGCCACTTGACATGTCGCTTAAGTCTAAAATTAATTATGCGCCAAGCGGCGGCGCGGCCCATCGCGTGGCGACGTGCACCGGGCACCCATTCGTTGCGCTCGCGCTTCTCCCTCCCACCGCACACCCACATTTGCATACCCACTGTCCGTTCCTGCCTAAAATTCATCAAAAAGGATCGCCGGACGCCTCGAGTCACCCAGGCGCGTCGTTAACTGTCGCGCTTAATTCCCGTCACGACACTCGCACTGGGTGTCCGTGTGATGAATATTCACGGCATTCCATCGATTGTTTAACGCATATTTGGACACTAGACTGTACTCGGGCTCGGCTATCTACATGTGAATGAATAAATACCGTCTGCTTTCTACGAAGCGCCTGCGCTCGGCCCTTGTAAAATATTTACAGTCTCCAACCCCGCGTCATTTATCTACCTTCTAAGAATGATGAATGTCCCTAGAGTATGATTTATTGTATACGTTCGCGCGGTGACGACTGGCCCACCTCACCACGATTTGTAACAATTTGCTCGATCGTGAGATGCGATCGATGGAGTGTGCTTGTTAAACCATCGATCACCTTTCGACTGTTATCGAAGGAATTTATAGATATTTGGACATCATTACAGACCTCCTCGCGAGACTAAACTAATTGAGTTTTCATTGTTTCATCTTTTGTTTATGTATTGTTTTTTGTTGCAGCATGTCCAGTCAGAGATGCGTCAAGAATGTAAGTGCCATGGAATGTCTGGATCGTGCACGGTGAAGACTTGCTGGATGCGCTTGCCGAGTTTCCGTTCTGTTGGTGATGCGTTGAAAGACAGATTCGATGGTGCATCTAGGGTTTTGATGAGCAACTCTGATGTCGAAACTCCCGTACTGAGGAACGATCCCGGAGTACACAGAGTGCCAAGAAGGGATCGCTACAGATTCCAGCTCCGGCCATACAACCCCGACCACAAGGCCCCGGGGGCGAAAGATCTAGTGTATTTAGAGTCTTCTCCGGGCTTTTGCGAGAAGAATCCCCGGCTGGGAATTCCCGGTACGCACGGGCGCGCCTGCAACGACACGAGTATCGGTGTGGACGGCTGCGACCTGATGTGCTGCGGTCGCGGCTACAAGACCGAGACCAAGTTCGTGGTGGAGAGGTGCAACTGCACCTTTCACTGGTGCTGTGAAGTCAAATGTAAAACGTGTCGCACGGAAAAAGTGGTCCACACATGTTTATAGATAGTCGAACGCTAATGATGTGTACACGTATGTGATCACCGAGAGAAACCGCGCCGCGTGTCGGCGGTACCTCGGTCGCGACGGACGCGAGAGTGGACCTGTTTCATCGTGAGCAGATAACAAACGGTGTATATAATCGCGTCATTTATTCCTCTTCGGAAGATTTATGTAAATAGTTCTTTCTATGCTACTATTGATTTTTTATACACTTGTAAATGATCCGACCTAAAATGAATATAAACGATTGCTCGTTTAGTTAATTTATTTGGCTATTAAGTGCGAACATGTGATCTAGAAGGTAACTTTTGTATACGCTGGCGTTAGGATATTAATGAGGCCAGTTTTACGACGATTTATTTCTGTCAGTCCTACCGACTTGCTTACATAAGAAATTGGACTTGTTGGTTTCCTTACCCGGCATGGCAGCTGTCAAAATTATTGATTCTAATTATCGCGCTGACATGATCTTGATGTTCCGGAGAAACGAGTCAAATCACATTAAACATCGAGACTACTTTAAATGGTATTAGTTGATATCATTTCAAAGTTAAATATTAATGGATTAATTTGCCGTTATGTTACGACACCAATAATTATATCGGCTTTACAAATATTTTTTGTTTTATCGACGCATGCGTCGGGTGCACGTTCGCAATAACTGTTTTAAGGCTCGGGAGCGAAATTATCTTGTAATTATAATTTTATATTAATTATTTTGCGAGTTAATGGATTCTGTGACTTAACATCATTTACATAAAGTGACTTCTTGGGTGTTCGCCGCCCGAAGCTGCGTTCGGCCCTTATCGGTCAGTAAGTAGCGCCATCGTAAAAGTGTCCCACATTACGAGATAAACGCTCTCGAGAATTTTAATTAAATATTAAACGAATTAAATAATCAGTATTATACATATAATAGTGAATGCGTGTTGCGTCCGATACATCTAGATAAAGCAACGTGTAGTCAGTTGACGCACTGTGCTCATTACCGTTCTTATAAAATTAATTCTTATTGTACAGAAGCATGTTTAACTACGTTTCCTATTGTAATATAGTTTAATTCTTTCATTAGTAAGAACTGCGAACTGTTGACCAACATTAAAATAAAACGGAATCTTTGCTAAATCGGAACTTTGACTTCTTCCAAAATTAGAGATTTATTTATTTTTCAATAATACAAAATTAATGACAAGACAAGTCGACAGTTTGCAACAAAAGCTTTATTAATAATTAATGCGTGTTGAGAAGAATGATATTTCAAATGTGATATAATGTTAGGTTAGGACTATTCGATAGATAGAATGCCCTAAAATGTATGTACAGTCAGCTACACAAATGTCTATGCATTTGCCCAACTTAAGAAACTTAGGAGTTTTTTTTTTAATGTATGCACTTTTCATTCAATAACATGTATACATGGTCGGAAGCATACAGACACACTTATGTTTTGTCTATATATTTGAAACGCAAAACATTTACAAGGTTTTGTAGATTGGTAAATTTATTCATTTTTATGCAGCTGACTGTACTTTGTAATTCAATCCTTTTTAAGATATTTATTATAAATAATTTTAATTTAATTATACCATACTCTAAATTTTAGAGTTGAATATTAATTTTAAATTCAATGTAATCCGATAAAGTATCGGTTTTTTAACAAAAGGCGTTTTTAATGTTATTCGTAATCTTTGTAATAATGATAATTATTACGTTTATATTTTAAAGTATTATAACCATGTTGGAGTTAAAAGACTGAAGTGGTTTTTAATTATATTTTTAATCCAGGAATGGATTGAAATAATTCTTTTTTAAAGCGAGAGCTAATGTGATAAAAAGTATTTTAATGTATTTTAACAATTTCAATTCCGATATCAGTGCCATTTTTAATATCAAAAGGGAAATTTTTAATTCTGACAGTTAACCTTGCCTTTTAAATACCATTGGTAATTATGCATGTAAATAGTGTGTTTTCAATTAACTTTTTAAGTTATTTATGTGAATTTAGTATTTTAATTGTATATTTAAGTTAAATGAAATCAGCTGAACTAATCTGAATCTCATTATTGTATGTAGTTTACATATTTCGAAGTTATTTCGTCCAGTGACCGTTTCAGGTTGACTTATTAATATTGGTTGTACATTAGCATTATTTATGATTGAAATATTGATTAGTTGTTACTAAAAATACAAAATTGATCAAAGTACATGACTTTTATTCACCCTAATTTTATTTGAATACA
>LD699455.1:2045080-2057920 GCA_003118335.3 Papilio memnon
TATCTTACTAATATTATAAATGCGAAAGTTTATATGGATGGATGGATGTTTGTTAGAGTTTGTAGCCTAAACTACTGAACAAATCTCGATGAAATTTGGCTTAGATGTAGAGGATAGTCTGAAAGAACACATAGGCTACTTTTGTTTTTTTAATTCCACGCAGACAGAGCCGCGGGCGAAAGCTAGTAATTTATAACGTACCTACATTATTTGTAATCTAGTTCTAAAGTTTAGGGTTTAAGGTTACAGTGGTTTTCTGAGTTTAAGAATTAAACTTTTAAACGTAGGTGTTATTTCATTTTTAAGAACAAATATAGATTGTTATTAAAGGTTTATTAACAACGCTCTTACATTTTATTATCAACAATATTTTTCTACTACTTTGAAACTATTTCAAAATTATTACAATCATGCAGGTAGACACAAATAATTTCAACGGATTACTTTTCAATTAATTAGTTAATTACCTGCAAATACATATACATCTAAACCTACCTACTTGTGCGATTATTATTTTCGCCCCTCACTTCTTGTAATTAACGGTGCTACTAAATTGTGAAACAAGCATTAATTAACAGAACTCATAGAAACCTTAATTATTAAATCTTTGCAGGAAAATGACGTAAAAATGAGTTAATATAAGGTTGGCGTCAATAAGGTAAGAATCTGCTTTCGGAATTTAAGTTCTGTTAAAGTTGGTGGGTTTGTAAGGGTTTTTAGAAATTCGGAATGAACACGGGCTTTTGATTAAAAAAATAATTCTCGCCCCGACTCCGTCTGCGTGGGATTTAAAATAAATAGCCGCCTACGTGTTCTTCCAGACTATCCTCTATGTCTATGCCGAATTTCACCAATCTGGTCAGCAGTTTAGGCTACAAACACTAACAAACATCCATCCATCTCATCTTTCGCATTTATAATATTAGTAAGATGTATATAAAAGCATTTATATATATTTATTACTAGAATGAGTATCGTACATATATTTGATAGTGCGCAATTTTCTGAAACGGCTTTATTTTCTTAACAAAGATTAAACCGTGGTAATACAAAATGAACTCTATAGTTACGTTATAAGGTGTGTTTTGATATAACCTGTTATTGAAAGTGAAAAGTCGATCGGTGTTGGTGGTCGACGGTGCCCGAGGCTCGTTCCCACGAGTATCTTGCACACTGGAAAATTTATGGTTATGAACTGAGAAATCTGTCATAAGTGATACGTAAGCCGTACCTGTATCTGAAATAGCGTGAATAATTTTTCATAAGGACCCCGAGAGATGTGGATAGAATTTTTCCTAAGAAAAATTACTTGTGCGTTAAACATTCTTGTATTTATTTGATGAATATTTTGTACACGTTTTGACTTATTACACATTCCCACACGCACGCGGTTAGGTAACGGCCATTTTAGATTTATACCTTATTAAAGTTACATTTTAAATCGCGCCGTACCTCGATGATATTTCGCAATAAACTCAACGCATTGAATTTTGATATTTGCACACGTATTTGGACATGCGTCGACGTTTGTCGCAGAAATGTTTTCTTTTTATTTGGTTATTATTTATTTGTCTGGAAATGCGTAAGTTATTTGTATTTCAAACTTCAGTACTATCGAGAGACTATTTTTGTAATCTTAAGTCATTTCAGTACACTGAAACGAATTTTAAAGTAACAGCGTCTTAAATGATAATGTCACTCTTAAACTCTAAATTGCAATGAAATTTTGACGTCTGAAACACAAGAGGCGCTTACGAAGCGAAGTGTTTTTGATCCTTTTCAGTATTCCGCCGTTTTTAATATTATTTACGCTAAAGGTTATTTATCTATTTTCAATGTATTTGTACCACTATATTTACACTAAAACCGTATCTGCAATTCTTGTAGTATTCAAAATCTTGGTTAATTTACTTACTAGCTTTCGCCCGCGACTCCGTCCGAGTGGCATTAAAAAAACAAAAGTGGGTAGCCTATGTGTTCTTCCAGACTATCCTCTATATCTATACCAAATTTCATCGAAATCCGTTTAGCCGTTAGGGCTACAAACTCTAACAACATCCATTCACCCATTTAAACTTTCGCATTTATAATATTAGAATGATAAGTATGATATTAATGCATAAGACATAGCTCATGTGGTTTAAAAAGTCATCTATTACTCACACAAATTATAAGCAACTAGCTGTTGCTCGCGACTTCGCCCGCGTGAAAAAAAAATATAGCCTATGTTACTCACGGATAAAATACCTTTCTAACGGTGAAAGAATATTTAAAATCGGCCCAGTAGTTTTTGAGTTATTTCAATACATACAAAAATACAAATCTTTCCTCTTTATAATATTAGTATAGATAACAGATTAAATTATTAATCATATTGTTACGTTTATTAATCTTTGGAGTTATATTTCTTAAATTATGACACATGTATATATTGTATTAGTCTTTGATAAAACTGGTTGCTATAGAGATGTATTTTATTGTTATGTCAGAGTTATGAAAATAGAGGATTATACAAAAACTAAATAAATCGTTTAATTCGCAACAATATAGTTACATAGTTATGTGAAATTTTATGTATTTTCGACAAATGTTCCGATGAACACATTAAAATCTCATTCAAATTAAAATTTGAGAGTAAATTCGCGACAGCGTCTGATTTACTTGTAATTATACAAAGAGTCGTATCCCACGGGAACCTGTACTGAAAGTAAAAAGTGACAGATAACATGGCCAGATCCATCCTGGTCCCAATGAAAGATTTTTCTTTATTCATACGCAGTAGGAAGCAAGACCGCCTGTGGCAATTCTAAACACTTTTACCTTGAAACAATTGAGTGCAATGACCCGTTATTATCTTGTTTAATTAATTTGTAACTTCTCTGATTAATTAACAGTCTTATTTGGATTTTTATACAGTTTCTTAATTAGTATTTGATTAGACTAGACATACTAGTTTCGCAATTTGAATTGCCTTAAATATTTTTTGTTGGTAATAATAAAATAAATTAAGTATTACGATTACGTTCCGTTATAAATATCTAAGTAGAACTGTAATATATTTTTTTAATCAATAAAAATAATTAAACGCAATATGTAAATGTTTTAAAAATTAATAGATAAAATTAAGCTTTATTTTATTTGAAAGAAATTTAATTGCATTTTTTCGTAGACATTTAAGTGATATTAGATTTTTTTTATTGAATTTTATGTACAAAATTACTGTTTTCCGAGCCACTTGGAAAAGAAAAAACTCTCGACTATAATTAAACAAAGTGAGAATACGTTATACTCATCCTGTTATGTTTAATGAAAAAGATTCTAAAACCAGGTCAAAAAGGTACTTAAGAAATCCAAGACCAACTACCAAAAGACCAAGACTGGCTAATTTATATTTCTCAAATAATATTGAATTTCTTCAATAGTTTGTTTACTGTCAGATTGTTTTACTTTTTCAGAGTATCAAAATTTAGCAAGCGCTTCAAGGTATACTTATTTATATGACACTTACGCAAGATCATTGCGTAAAACCAGCTTACCATCGAGGAGAGATATGCGTGTTATCAGAGACAACGCCAATTTGCCGAGCGGACTCGAAGACGCAGAACCCGGGTTCGATCTCACCGATGAAGAAATGAAGAAATTTAAAATTTGGCCACAGGGGAATATTCCCTATTACATAGATGATTTCTCTTTCGGTACTTATAGTGTTTGACTTACTTAATAGCTTAATGTAATTAAGTCCCCATTCGCACATGCGTTTTTTAACGCTCGGCATTGGCGTTTTCTAACGCTCACGCTCACGCTCATATTAACGGCTCATAACTCTTGTTACATTCACTAATCGACCAAAATGCAACACTGCACGATAAAGATACGTCTTGTTTTAAAAAATGTGAAATGTAGTTATTAAATTTCAACGCTTTTTTACCGCGCGTTAAAAAAACGACCATGTGATAAGATGACATGTACCACTGCCATATACAATACTCTTTATAAGAGATAACTTTAAAGTTAAAGTCTTCATTATCCAACGCTTATTATTTATCTTTTTCTCTTTGTACGAGTAGATAAGGTACTTCGGGACAGAATTCGTAATTACCTTGACCTTACAAACCGTGTAACTGGACTGAGATTCATGGAGCTGCCAAAACCACCGACCGACGAGAGAACAAGATGGGTCCTTTTTGTTAATCGTCAAGGTCTTCTCAATTGCGCAGATCACTCTATTAAAGATTTTAGTAACGAAGGAGTACAGGTATTTATTTTAAGACTATATTCTAGGGTAATAATCTAAAATATTTATTATACTTTTTATTTATTTATTCACAGAAGGTAATTTTGGGATATGATTGCTTAGTGACTGGTGGTGAACTCGCAGAAGCCATACTTGCCTTGGCTGGAGTACCACCCCAGCACAATTCCCCCGACCGTGATAAATATATTACGATAGATCATGAAAATATTTTACCAGGTATATTCTTACATGATAAATAATAAAATATTAAGGCTTAATGTGAATGGTTACAAAAGTAGAGGAATATCGAAGAAAGAAGGCTGAAAGCGATATATGGAAGTGTAGTAACTATTGAGCCGACCCTCCGTCGAGACAGAAGCCATCTGACAATGATATTGTACTTCTTACAAACTTAATATTTATTTATTCACATAAGATTAATTTGAGCTCCGAAGGTTTCTAAAAAATGATTCGTGAATATTATAATAAAATAATTTATGTTTATATCTAATTTACAGAAAAAGACCATCTGTTCCAAGCTATTCATGACAATGAATGGTTGTTCCACGATATACCTTACGATTATCTAAGCGCTGGCCATTATCATTTTCATAAATATACCAAAAATGGCTATGCTACTATAGAAATAAAGGTGTGTCTTAACAAACATGATAATTTTACCACATTTGCAAACCTTAAATTATAGCTTGCTAGTTAAATTTAAACTTTATTAAATGAACAAACTGAAAACATTTCCCTATTTCGTATTGCTTTGCTTTTCTTTTGTTTTTACAAAGTATTCTTGTAAACTATTTTTTTTTAGAAACATGTTAATATTGTTCCCGGAGAAAGTAAAGGTTTCAGTTATCACGACATTTGGAAAATAAGGATGCTTTACAATTATAATTCAAGAAAGATTGCTTATTCTTTAAAAGCTTCCGATTGTATTAAGCTTTTTGAACTTGGTGCTAACTTTAGTAATTATGAGCCAACGGTAGAAGATACAATTGAACCTAGAAAGAAGCCTAATAAATATTTAGGGCTTCCTGAAGATCGACCCTTAGAAGAGGATGACCTTGATGAGAAGGAACCAGAAGTTGGTAAAGACATGGATACTGATGGCAATGACGATAAAAATGATACAAAGGAAATAAAACACGATGATGATTTTGATGGGAAAAAAGAGAACGAAATTGGAAGCGGTATAAAGAAAAAGTTAATAAAGGACAATACTATAATGAAACAATTAAAAGAATTAAAGAAGGAATCACATGAAGATGTAAACCAACAAGGTCAAATTATGCAACTAAAGAAAGTTCTCAAAAAGTCAAGGGACCCATTTCGTGATATTTCAGATTTTGAATCTTGGGAAACAACAAGGACGTTGCAAAGAATATTTACCAAGATGAAGGGGTAACACATAAAATAAAAATTATTGCTTTCTTTAATAATAACCAAATATAATCTATCACATTATAGGCATGTTTGTATATCTCGTTTAATGTAACAAGTTTGACAAATTACTTCGCAGCACCATTTAAATTGACAATTGCAATTCTCTGATTCTTTTATTGTTGTTTGCTTGTATCCTCTTCTACAACAAAGTTGGTCACAACTATCAGTTCCGGCGGAGCTGATGTTGCATTGACGACCTTCTGTACCTAGAGATCCAGTCTTCATATTGGGTGTACAGAAATCTGGGGATTCCTCTGAGTAAATTATATCTTTCTTGCCAGGACTCTTTAGGTTAGGACTCTCTGGCATAAAACCTTCTCCATTGTTGTTCGATATAACCTACAAGAGAAATAAAAGTAAGTCATTATTTAAACATACACATTTAAAAAAAATACGCCTGCTCCCAATCTTTTAACTTTGTTAATTATAATATCAAGCGATGTTTTTGGACCAATTTGAGTCCTTTGAGCTCTTTCTGTTATTACCTTAGATGCTCCTTCGAATCTGTCACGGAGTCGATTTCCGATTTCCCTAAACGCTGGCATTCTCCACCAGCACGTGCGTAAAGTACACGAACCTGATAGTCCATGACATTTGCACTCTACTCTCATATTATTTTTGATCGCCTGGAAACAAAATATTATTAACATATTATAAAAAAAAAACTATTATATTAACAAAACGAACGAGGTTAATTCCATATTTTATCTCTGCAGTGCAGTACTTCGTGTCGGACATATTATATAGGTACAGATATTGGGAAATTATTTAACACAATTTTATCTTAACAGGCGATCTTACGAAAGAAAATAGAATATAAATAGAAATAGAAATAATTTATTGAAATAAAAAGATTAACAACTACATTACATTTTACTAACTTAAATAATAACAATTTGTCGTTGATACGCTTAATCTAGTGATGCCCACAAAACATCTCCAACTCTATTCCTAAAATTCAAGCTATGTAATTTTGTCTTTAACGTAAATTAAACGAATAGCTACTAACCAACCTCCCAGCGTTATGATTGTGGAGTTTTATCAAAGTCTTTATATTATCACTTCGTTTCTTGTAACGACTGTCCATAAACTCCCTGGACTTCATCAGGCCGAAGCGTATATTATCACTGCAGCCGCCCCATTGCCACCGCTCCGTTTCCACCGGGGCAGGAGGAAGGGGCACCGCCGTAACCTTTCCACGACGTGGTTTGGGTACTTCCTGAAAAAATATCAATGTTAACTGTTTTTATCTGTGTAACAAAAACAATAGAAGCGCTGTGAAACTAAGTAGTCGTGGGTTAGTATATCGTTACCTTTTCACAAGAGCACTCTAGCAAAGCTCCCGCAGTGCAGGCTCGTGTGATGGCATATGTCACCCCAGCGGCGGTGATCGCATTCACGAAGCCCGTCTCTCGTGTATCTGGTACCAAATTTATAAAAATAAAATTAATGACTTTATCTAAACGAAAGGAATACTGAAATTTGAGAAAGATTACGTTAATGGCGAAAAAAAACACTTTCTTTATTATCTTACATAAATATACAGTATAGAAAAACCAACAACGATTAAGGGTCCATCAAATCAAAATCTGTAGACCATTATTATTTAGTCTAGACAATTAAGGTAAAAAGAACTAACAAAGCCAATGTTATATTTCTATAATAGATAAATTAAATACAACCAGAGGGTTCATTTCACATTTCAATTGCCACAGCGTATTTCTTAGGTCTACAATGATTGAGTAGGCCTATTTATTTACTTCGAAATATGTTAGTTTTAATAAAGGTATTCTACACACGAAATCGATTTCAAATTCAGTCACTTCAACTGCATTTGAAGCTGTGATTAAATCCCGTTGAAAATATCAATATTATAAATTTTCATGACGAATAATAAGTGTTGTGCAAAGACTACAAACGCGACAAGCATTTAAATTAATTCTAAATGATTCAGTTTTATAACGTAGAAATACCACAGTTTTATATCTCAAGGCAAGCGTTCGTTTTGTCACATGCAATTTAACACGTAATAAATAGTTTGAGTGCGTATTCACTATGGTCATTGGTACGCCTCGGAGTATAGAAATAAAATGCAAAAGACGACACATAAAGCACCTACACAATGATACAAAGTGAAGCTGTTGACCCAAAAATCAATATTCACACGACTCTTGTAATAAACATCGATGAGCTTTACGAATCGAAGGTTCCATCCATAAAACATTTAGGCGTGAGACACGGCCGTCTGGTTCGTCGAACCTAATTGATGAATATGGACAAGCGAAATTAAATGTTTACATGGTACAGATACAAATTGCAAAAAAATCAGCTTATACACCTGAAAAACAACTTAAAACTCATCTAATTAAGATAATTACAATAGCAATGAAAACAAAATCAGAAGTAACTTTGCAACATTATCTTGAATTTCGGGTATTTAATGAATTTACAAACAAAAAATCCAATTAAGATTGCAAGCAGTTTTGTGTAGAACATAAACTTGTTGTATCTTAAGAGTGTGCGCACTCTTGAAACTAAACCATCGCACAACTATTTAGTCGCGTTTTGATTCCTATGAGCTTATATGGAGGTGGGCACACTACTCCATTTTAGTTGTACAACTAAATAGTTGAATTGACGGCGAAACAATCGACAATCGCACAGCAGTTGTGTGATAGTTTAGATAGGTTCGCCCGCTCTTAGTAATATTGAAAACAAAATACGAGTCTATCAACTTAAAATACCTATACAAAGAATCGTTAAATCTAGTCGTAGTTATGTTTTAACAAGCTGTAATTCAGCATTAATAGTCGTATGGCGTTGGCGTCAATGAGTCGAGCTCCGGCACCTGGCTATAACAATTAATGGTAGGTCAACCGATGTTGGATGAATATTCAGACGGCATGAATAATGTGAAAATTGCTGCGCCAGTCTCTACTGAATATGCGCCGGACATCAACTGAATGGAGTCTGTTTTTGTTTAGGTCGATGACTTCATATTGATGGCTTTCAATTATATTGCTCAGGGATTAGTTTCGTATAAACTTGATTTAGCTCTTTGATAGGCGTGCTTTCTTTGCTTTGATTTACAACCGTTTGATTGGACTTACGTAACGTTATAGCTTTTACGTTATTTCATCTATTTTAGTTTATTGGTATAAAGATCTGGTCGATGGGAACAATTTATTTAATGGGCTTTGGAGAAAATTGTTTTGCTAATCTGTTCTATTATGGTTATTGTGAATGTGACTTACTTACGTAAAAAGGAAATATTATTTGTAATGAGTTGAATCATTTGTTATTAATCTTGATTGCATAAACTTTTATAGTTTTAATATTATAAATGTATACATTTACTCATAAAGTTTTCTGTTCTGTAAGTGTTTTCGGCGACACTTGTCGCTTTTTGGCAATTCTTTAAATAGACTGTTAACGAAAATTGTGAAAATTCGTTTGTGATCCAAACCGTCCATTTTATATTGAGCTTTGTTGATTGAGGGAGGAAACCGATCTGAAAGCATTTTTTATACAGAAATTTTGATATATTCAATTATTCTTCAGTGACTCGATAGAATTTAAATGACTGACACATTTCGGTTTTAACTAAGGCAGAAGGTTTTTGAAGCGATGCTTTGATTTTTGTTTTCTACTTTGATTTAGACTCTATTTGAGCATACGTTTCACTTAGCATTTTAATTTCTTTTTTAAAGTGGTATGAGACCTTAAAGCGAACTCGTTAACAGGATCACTTTTAAAGCTAGAAAAACAGTACTTAGATTGCCTTTGAGATTCCTAAGCAAGAATTACAATTAAAGTGTGGAATTAGACGCTTAAACACATTCGTTTTTACAAGATAACAAGCTCAAATAGAGAGAGGTTAGCCAATTCACGTCTAAACAGACTGTTTTATCTAGGTAGATGATTGAGATATCTCGTGTAGATGTATTGAGACTGGGACAATGTCACGCTAAGACGCAGCAGTGTCATTAGTGAGATCAAACGTCCATAATGTAATGAGTCGGTCACTCCACGTCGATTGTGTCAATTGTCTCGAGCGCGGCCGTCTCGCTCCGTCGGCCGCTGTAATTGCATGTACGTTTATAAAAACGACCTACTAGTTTAAATGCAAAATTGACAATGAATGCTCGTGCTATGCGATAATTAAAATCTATGTTGATCCTAACAGTGAAATGAAACGTCTTCTATATAATTGGTGCTTCTATTATGTTTTTAGTGATTAAGGAATGTCTGAGTTGTAGTGAGAATATTTTTGTGAACCTTAAAAAGGATACTTTAAAATTCTTGTCATGATTTAAGATCAAGCAGTTGTCCGATATCACAAACACATTCTAGATGTTAAGTCGCTGTTGCGATAGTATGGAGTGCGATAGTACGGAGGAAGAGGCATTCATTAAGTGCAGATTAGATAACCGCGACGCTTACGCAATGCGGAGCAGTCGACAGGAGATCGAATCTGGCGCTCGATCGATCCCATGCTAATTGGGCCCGTGTGCCGCGCGACGACGCCGTATCGTCCTCGCATTCCGCCACCCGTCTGAGCAGATACAGGGAAATTTATTGCACAAACAATTTATATAATTGACGTGCGACAAAAAAGTGAGAGTGCACACCCATCCGACGCAGAATTCAGCCGGTAATTACACCGCGTCACCGCTCCTCGTCCGCGATACACGGAGGCATTTTTATCAGACAGCGATTAAATTTTGCAAGAGACCAGAGAAGCCAAGGATGCGTCCTCGGTTGGAATTATGAGAGGAATGTCAATTTCGAGATATTTTGCTAGTCGTTTAGGGTAAAAAAGTTGCGAGGAGGAGATCGCGGGATGGGGAGGCATGGGAACACGTCCGCCCCGCGCGGATTCCTCGCTCGACGCGCTTTTTCCCCGCGCGCGGCGGGCCGTCGATAGGGCGGCGCGGTCGCGACACTCCGCCGTCATTATAAATCCGTGGCGATGGCGGCGCGCTCAGAGCGGAGCATTCCGCTCGCGTTATGCGCTGTAATTACCACAAAACTCGGCTCCGACTCGCAAATATGTCGTCGGAAACGAGCGACATGACGTTCTCATCACCAAACTTTAGTATTTTTTCCCATTCCGCTCGGAACGATACGAATCCGGCATGCGGCCACTTCCCACGACGTCCTCGGCGGATCATTTTAGGGGCTCATGGCAAGCTCTTTTTGCTCTTAATGCCACGAGCGACCGCGGTATGTCGACGATCGTGTCCACTGAATAATTCATCGAAATTTTCAATCGATCAATAAAACCGATGGAATCAAATCGATTCACACTTGTAAGCCGTATGGCTATAATGCGCCCGGTGGCTCGTGTTTTTGCGCTCACCAAATACTTCGAAGTCGTTCTGTTCACACCCAATCAATCATGGGAGCGCGTGCGGGGAACTCATGAAAATGCTGTCAGGATTTTCTCGAACTGGATAATTGAAGGAGGCCTCACGCGAGTGCCTACTTAAAGAATAGTAGCCGCAACCGTAGAACCAGTTCTTGTCGGAAATGTCATTACCGATCTGCTTCTGGCTGTTAATAACTAGACTGGCAACATCGACTTAATGGGAATTGTTTGTCCTTTAACTAGTGGCATTTAATAAAATGTGGATATTACCATTGTTTCGTTCTTTAACATTTGATAAGATTTGCTTGATTTTTAGAATCCTAAAACGAACTTCGTTATTAAGCTAACTTAGATTAAGTTTATCACCTGAAATTCTCAATTTGCAGTTTTTTTACCGTTTTGTTTAGATTATCGTAGATAAATCGGAAATAACATAATTTAAAGCGGGCGCACACCTTTGTCTAAACTATCGCACAACTGTTCTGCGATTGTCGATTGTTTCGCAGCCCATTCAACTGTTTAGTTGCACAGCTAAAAATCGAGTAGTGTGCGCCATATAAGCTCATAGGAATCAAACCGAGACTAAACAGTTGCGTGATGGTTTAGTCAAAGGTGTGCGCGTGCTCTTAATATTGTTGGTATGTAGCGTGCGAGCTATTAGAACATTAATCAAGCACGATGTCAACATAAATTATTTCGTTACAAAGCGCAGTGCGAACGCTCCTTGAAGCGTCAAATTGACGCGATAAGACTCCGCGTCGTCCAAAGATCATCTCACTCTCTGACCATATGTGAAATTGTTGAAGATTTTGTAATTTTAATTTTATTTATAAGGATAATTCAAGGCATGAGCGATGCGAACTTAAATGTTAGTAAGGTTTTAAGGAAACCCCTAAACACTTTGTTAAAAGAAATTAGGGTGGATAAATAAGGTTGAAATCTCAGTTAGAAATTAATACAAATTCGTGCATTTAATGTATTAAAAATTGAATACAATTGTAACACTAATAAAATCCATAATAGATTGTTCATCTATATACTATCTAATTGTAATAGATACCTAATAGTTTTTCATTCGTTTCATTAAGTGTACCTTCAGACGTTACGAGCATTTACTTTAAAACTAGAAAATTATTTTGCACAAAAAAAACTAATCAATTTGGGCTGTAATTATAACGTACTAGGCTTTCGCCCACGACTCCGTCCGCGTGGAATATAAAAACAAAAGTGTGTAGCCTATGTGTTCTTTCAGACTATCCTCTACATCTATATACCTATACCAAGTTTCATCGAAATCCGTGCATCCGTTTAGGCTACAAACTCTAACAAACATTCATCCATCCATTTAAACTTTCGCATTTATAATATTAGTATGATTAGGCTATGAGAATTTAGTATAAAGCTATCCAGTAACTAAATACTAAGATGTAGTTTGGACCACAACAGTAATCGGACGGATGTTCCCGCTAGAAGCTGATAAACTGAAACTCGCTCCGCGATACGGATCGCAGTCGCATCTCGTCTGAGTCGACTTTCAATTAACCGTTCACGCACAAGAATTTAACATTTCATACAAAAGCTACGTCATACCAATCTATACTAATATAATAAAGCGTAAACACACATTTCTTTGTTGCCTAAGATGTCAGCTATTACTGCATATTTTAGAATAATTCTTTTTTTAATAAATGGTCCTACATTTACGTCACGCTTTAGGTTCTATATTTTTACGCCATTAAACTTAAGGGGTAAATATTTTGGATAAAAACCCTAATGTGGG
>LD699455.1:2059090-2079031 GCA_003118335.3 Papilio memnon
GCCTTATTATATTAGTATAAAAGTATAGATAAATAGTAAGAGTAGGAATTTACCGATCGTAATTAGTCTCCCAAACCACGATGATTATTTTTTTTACATGTACAAAATACAACAGTGACGTTCCACGGCGGAAAAACTGTAACATAAATAAAATTAACTTTTTTTATAAGAGAATAAGAGACACAACAGTCTTTAACAATTAACAATAGAAGGATCTTATAACCTAAAAATATACGGCACAGAGTATGTAGGGAAAATGGTAATATGTTATGATATATTTACGACTGAATGAAGTTACGTAGGCGACAGAGACACGTGTGTTTATGAGACACGAGTTCGCGGGACACTTGATACTCGGCAAGCGGGACATCACAACATCATTCACACATAAGGTATGGGGATCCATCCCCAAGTACGTGTTGGAATCTGAAGGTGTCAGAGTTCATTGCGAATACGGATTGTATGATGTTATATGTATGAAACGGAATTAATGTAAAGTTTAGATAGATTGGATGCTAAGGTATATCCGGAACGGCTCAACCGACCTCGATGAAATTTGACACTTATGTAGAACAGTCTGGAAGAACCGATAGGCTACTTACTTTAGTTTTTATTTATTCCGCGCTTAAAGTAGTAGTTTACTTTAGACATAATCGGGTGTTACCTAATACATAAGTTAAATCTCACTTCTTACTAATATCTTACTCTTTACTAATCTAACTAATCTTATAATACTAATACTAATATTATAAATGCGAAAGTTTAGATGGATGGATGGATGGATGGATGGATGTTTGTTAGAGTTTGTAGCCTAAACGGCTGAACGAATCTCGACGAAATTTGGTATGGACGTAGAGGATAGTCTGGAAGAACACATAGGCTACTCAGTTTTGTTTTTTTAAATTCCATGCGGACGGAGTCGCGGGCGAAAGCTAGTTTTATATAATAATAACTTTATAAGTTAAGGAAAATATATTACAAACTTCCGAGAAATCAAACCTCGTTTTGCGATACGTAAAGCCTATTGATAACTATACATTAAATGAAGCAAAGCATAGTAAATTATACTCGTTGAATAAACGAAGTTGCACAAAAAGAGGACGAATGACTTCTTTAAACTTGGATCAGTTTAATGCGAGGACAATACATCGAGCTGTCAACGCGACCGCTACGGAATGCTGCGTATACGAACGTTTATCTCGTACGATTAATTCAAATATTTAGCGCAAATGCGGTGTTGCGGACTCACTATGAAGTACGGACACGGTCAGAGATCACGAACCACTTAAGCAATTTCAATACGACGAAATGCCCCGTAAATTAATGTGGATGCGCTAATTAAGGAGTTATTTAGTGATACCGGAATGATAAATATGGACCTTATGTAGTGTTACTTTGGTGCTACACATCCGTAGAACAAAATAAAATGGTATTGCATGTAAATTTAAACTTCTTCCCTTCCTTCCTCAATAATGTTTTTTTATTTATTAATCTTTACTAATCAGAAATAAAATCTTATCCATAAATTTCAATATGGCGAAAATTTCCAATCGTTGGTAATCGATTCAAAGTGAGGCAATTAGTGCAGTTAAAGTTCTGTACCCCTGATATGCACCGCTCGACTCGTAACGTTGTCATGGTGTCGTCGGCAGTGACGGCGGACGAGGCACAGCGTATGCGACCAATTGCATCAGTGTGACAGTGTCAATGCGGGGCCATTGTGGGCCCCGTGGCCGATATATGAGCGTCTCGCTACTGCCCCTGATTTATCGACATCCCGGGACTTCGGCGCGGGACGTGCTGTCGTCGCCCGAATAAAGCGCATTCTCACGCTACCGAACGCACGCGAACTCTCTCCCGTCCCTCGGCCGTATTTAAATGGAAGGATCGTTTCTCATTCCGTTCCCCCAGATATTTTACGTCGGGTAATACGATACGACACTGTCCGGCTCTTTCTGTCGTTTTCGCGTTCGTTCTTTTATTTGGCCTCGGGGCTGCTATTGTTCACTTGTCAATTTCTTTAGCTAATGCGAGTATACGTCTCATTATGCGCGCGGTGCGGAGTGCGGAGTGCGGTCCGCGACGCGCATGCGTGTTGTGACAGCGACCCACCGGAAGAGGCCGAGCGTCATTCAGCCCCATACAAAACGCGAATACTTTATTCAACGTCCGATGGTTAATTTGAATGGATTGTGCCCATTAAATGAGAATAATTAGCCGACTACATTGTCCACTCGGCCCGACCACACAGTGTCTCCGTCATAAGTCATATGGTCAGTTTTTGTTCAACCATTTTTGGTTTCATATACATGTAATTTATTTTTAGCTTGTAATTAAAAGCTAAAATGGTTAAGTCCTTCAGAACTTGTAGTTGGACAATCAATAGTACAGAACAATGTCTTCGAAAAGATTCTCAAATAATGACCAAATAAGTACGTACTCGATTTCAGTACATCGTTTATAGAGATAATAACGTTTATAAGCTTTTGTTATAAACAATTATTACACAATTTTAAAAACAAACGATTATTATCTTATAAACAAAAATAAATACGAGACTAAAATTAACCTTCAGTATTAGCAAATGCCTATTTCGTGTGCATCAAAAACAAATTTAATTAAAAAATCATGTCAGTTTCAAAATGCAGGCGCACATTACATTTGGTCAGGACCTTATATCGAAAAAAAATTCAATACATTGTCATCGCTGGTTAATTAGTGAAAGAAACAAATGCAATCCAAAAGCAAATCAATTATTCCAAAAGTATGGGTAATTATCCGTTGCTTTAATAGTGCAATTAGCAAGAGCAGTGCTACCCTGTAAATGCATTCCACAAGCCAATGCTCATTGAAGAAGTTTAAATGTTGCCTTAATTTCATTTATTACCCAACGAAAAACTGCATCCAGGTATACTGGACACTGTATAATAATTATATTTCTTGTAACTGTAGAAGATTGTTTTCTGTATAAAAAGTGAGTACGAATTGAAGGTCGCACCTTGACTATATATTTAGATAGATAACTCTTTATTAAGAACAAACGCTTTTCTGTTGTTATGGATTTGAGTAATCTCTTTAAGCTATAATAGTTAGTATTAAGTAGGTATTGTTATTAACTCCTATCAGAAGATAAAGCGACCGATTTATTTCGTTGTAAAATTAAGTTGGGAGATATTGAAGTAATTTTTAATATATGTTTGTCTAATTTAAAGAAATATGTAAAAACTAGCTTTCGCCCGCGACTTCGTCCGCGTGGAATAAAAATAACAAAAGTGAGTAACCGATGTGTTCTTCCAGACTATCCTCTACATTTATACCCAATTTCATCGAAATCGGTTCAGCAGTTTAGGCTACAAACTTTAACAAACATCCATCCATCTAAATTTTCGCATTTATAATATTAGTATGAAGTATGATTAAATATTTTTTTTTCTATAATAGTATTTATTTATGGTAGAAAATATTTTGGTGCTACAAATATTGTTATAAGTTACAGGTAAATTTTGTAGAATAATCCGGAGGTGATGTCTTTTTTTGTTCGACAGCGGAATGCAACACATCGAAGTACGGAAATTCGAGTTATTTGGAAACTTACTTAAGACATTGAATAAGATTCGATTCTCATATATCAATGCTGCGTTTACCTTAATTTAGCATCGGGGAAAGGTGAGTGACGGTGATAAGTGCTGAAGGACAGAGCGTCGCGAGCCTGTCACAATGTGACGAACAGACGGCCGGTTGTCCTCAAGAAAAAAAACAGACGACGATAGTGAGCGAGAACGAAATATACATGTAAGCATACGTCAGAGCAAGATGGTGGAATTAAAAAGACGCACATCGACGATCTCTTGGATATTCCACAGAGATGGTCGCGAGATATCGCCTCCGCCAACAATTTCGTGCACGAGACGTGGATTACTCCTCGCCAGGCTTGATGTTTGACTTTCAAATAACTCAAGCCGGCCATTGTTTATTCCGTTAAGCCATCCTGACATCCGCTATATCGAGCACTTATAAATATGTAGGCCGCCTTTATTTGGCGATCTGCAAATTATTTGTCAGACTTTGAAAACATAAATAAAATGGCGAAATAAAAAGCTGTTTTTTGTTAAATGTTATCTAATATTAATTTAATCTTGTAAAGAATTATGAACGTGTTCGTTATTTACACTGCTTTGTAAATTATTTGAATTCTTGATGCGTTCTTTTTATTTCGGCTAGTGAAGTCTTTATTATTGTTCTTTAATCTACGCTTGCTTCTTCTGTTTCTCATTTATAACAAAACGATTAGTACCTCAATAACACCAAAATCCGTCGTTTAGCAAAGCCCAACATTATCTCATAAAACCTGAAATTAAAGCTCGTCCGTATCGAATTTCCAGGTCAGCTTGGTCCGAGTAATTTACATATTAAAATACTTATTAAGATGTAGGTACCGAAAACTTAAGTATTATAAGTGGCTGAACCCAAAGCAATAATCGATACGGGCAGAGTTACGAGCATTATCCGCGCCGGGCGGGTGAGGAGAGGCGACGCGGTTGGACAGCGGCCGTAAGAGTGAAATGATTAGATACAACCGAATGCTCCCCGGAAATTACACTACAATTAAGAACATTTACGTGTTTGGGGCGCCAAATTTATCGCCGAGTTTTTTGTCGATATGAAGCCATTCTTGAGTATTTATGTGAGGATCTCGGAGCATGTGTGAGGTCCCGATGCAGCAGTAGTCGGGTTATCGTGTGGTAATCTTTATGGGCCCCAGGGGACCCCTCGCTGCGACCTGTCGACACTTAATGGCCCGCCGAGATTAGTATAAGGCCTTAGACCCCAATATTTTGGGAGCCCGTGTTTGTGGCTTTGTTTATAGCTTAATTAGGCTGTTTTGTATAAGTGGAAATTGGTACCGGCGTCCAGTCTAGCCCGATAAGGTGTCGAGCTATTTACGGCTTGATATCGTAGCCCTGACTTTGATTGCGGGGTTTTATGTAGTCGTTTTGTTCAAATCGATTTTAATGCTTCGCGTTTTAATTGATAACGGACACATCGATATCTTATATTTATGAGAGCTTACATTTGATTCTCGGGTTTTTAAATTTCACGATATAATAGACTATTATTAATACAACTATTTATTACAGAAGTTTTCTCATTTTTATTCCCAAGTTTAATTTACTTTATTCTTTATATTTATGTCATTAAAAACAATGCATATTATAGATTTCAAAAATTGTATTTTGCTATAATTGAGATAATATTTACAAGGCATTTTACATTATAATTATTTGGTTTTATTCTGTTTTATATCTTAAATATGAGTTATTACAAGCACTCAGCTTCTCAGGTTCCTTTTTGGTAAGTACGTGATCTCATTAAATGAAATATTACCAAAGGCCAGAAATCACTGGACAGTAAGTACCTTTTTGATAAGGCTCTTTAAATAAGAATGAAAACCTTTTTTCATTGATAAAGATTTGACACCGAAAAACAACAAAGTTAAGAATGCACCGACTTACTAATGAAGGGGACCAATTAACGATGATTATTTTTTCTCATGACCGGAATGATACAGGATGTTATTAGATTTGAAAAAAATATGAGACTTTTTAGTGTTTTATTAAAAAAATGTATTGACAATAATTGGATAAACTGTTACACATTTTTTTACATTTGATATATGTAAAAGCATTACTTACCTGAATCTGAATCTAGAGGTGAGTCAAAAGGTGAAAAAAATTAAAGATTAAACGTTCTATTTACCTACCTATTTCAATAAAAAAACCTTGACATTAAATCATAATAAATTCTTATTGCCTGTCTAGTTAATACTAGTATCAACTTTAGTAAAAAAAAATTAAACAATCTTTTACCTTGATTATTCCCCACGGAACAGTGAATACATTCACGTTCCACAATTTTAAAAAATATAAATAATTATATAAAAAAATAAATCACGGTATGGAACATCCTGTATATGTTTCTTTCCTGTCACCGAGTGATAAAAGTCAGGGACTAATTCGGTTTTGTATGGCGTCGCGCTGCGCCACCCAATGCTCTCAAATTATAAGCTTTTAACCTAATTTCTTATTCTACCTTCAAATTCAAGCTTTACATCTCACTATACTTATCTTAACTAATAAAAAATATTTACTTTTAACTCTAGTCATAAGCTCAATGAATTTTATAGCATTCATTGTAAACGCTTCTTTACTTTATCACGACTTTTATCTTATAAAGGAAAGAGGCTTATTGTTAAAAAAATAGAAATTTAATGTCCAGAAACTACCTTTTTAAAGTTCTTGTGTAACAATTGTACGTAGCTTCATTATAATTTATTGAAGTTTTTATTTATTTGATAAAAAAAAAACTATGCGTTAATAATAATCACCATTGTCGATCAATCCTATGATTATTTGCCTGGTCAATTGTATTTCTATACTACAATATTGTTTGATTGTAGTGAATGCCTCAAAAACTACTGGGCCGATTATATAAATTCTTTCACTGTTAGAAAGGTAATTTATCTGTGAGTAACATAGGTTATATTTTTTTATTTCTTCATTTTTTTTTATTTTCTCGCGGACGGAGTCGCCGGCAGAAGCTAGTTTTAAATAAAACATTCCGAAAAAACAGATATACCTTGAGATAAGATATTAGTTATTGAGCCATAACATGTTGAATTAATGCACGTTTACACTGGCCAAATTGGTAGCGATAACCCCGAATTAAAGTCGTAAAATAACTGCTGAGACATCGAATAAAATACATGACAAATATAAATATATTTACTACGAAATATTGAAGACGTTGCCGAAGAAAATTAAAAGTTTATAAATATTTTGTACTTGTAAAAGGAAATTTTGACAAATACCAATTCATACTAATGAATCTGAAATAAATAAATGCAACTCGACAACCTACTCGTATTACTAAGTCGTTAAGTGCTGTCCCGACTGATAACAGTTCGATAAAATATCGATATATCGAGCAATCCAAATTAATTAACTGATTTAATATATTTAGTACTTTATCATTAAATTAAATTTATATTGATTTAACGGAGGTTTTGTACAATTTAATGGCAATAATATTTATTAAATAAATATCTATTACATCTTAAGATGGCAGCATTAAAATGTAGAATCAACTTTGTACAAAAAATATTCTAAGTTATTAGTGATTTAATTATCGACGAAGGCAAAGCACATCACTATAAACGGTGCATTTAGATAAACGAGCAGTCGCATAAAAATCAACTCTTTTGGGCTAATCGAATTAGGCTTCGATATCCATCTGTACAATTTAACACGTTTTGGATTCTTTTGTGCTTCGACTAATAAAGGTGGCAGGTAACGAACCCTTGCCCACATTTTACAATATCTTAAATGTTGATGAACTCATCGGGGCAATTTCGATAAATCTATTGATTGTTGAACTTTTGTGTTGAGTGCTCATAAATAGAATTCTCGATTTAATAAATAATACGAAAGAACAAACTCGCGTGACTCAACGCTTTTATGTGTTGTAATATCGTATAATTTGTTATGCGTATACGGTGAAAATTAAGGTTAACTCAGCGGGTGGTATGCTCGATCAGAGGCAATTCTAAAGTTCGCCTCCTACCTTCTAAAATGTGTTGACGATTTTTTTTTATATTATTAAATTAAATATCTTTTTATAACCAATTAACTTTGGCTTGATTTATGTGGGATCAACAATGTTATTGAAATGTTAATGTATTGCTTCAATTTATTTATAATAAAATATTCTGTTTATTTTTTGACCAAGGTATTCAAAAACTAACAAATAAAATCAAGCCAAATGTCCTAGAACGTTACTAAAAAAAACGAGGTTAGAAATAAACGAAGATTAGTGAAAATAGTGAGACAACATTCGTATTTCAAATCAGATTAAAGTAAGAAAAACATCTATTACCATAGAACTAAAACATATAAAAAATACAAACTTACAATAGATATAGAAATGTGGCATAAGGAAGCGAACTCAATAAAGCAGAGACGAATTAACCCTGCTGATGGTTTTCAGATGAGGAATAGCTAAATAAGTTGAATAAACTAACCCCTCAATAATATTTTCCTCATACTGCGTCTCTGCGTGGTGCAGTTCCACCGTCGATTCCTGAACTGGTAGGCGCACTCTGTCGCCCCGAGCGTCACGCCCTTCGTGATTTCCTTCAACAAACCCGTTTCGTTTTTGCAAATTTGCGCCAAACGTCCTTTCGTCCGGCGATTCTTCTTGCAAACCATTCGCGGGTCGAGGATCACTGCGCTGCCGGACGCCCTGAGAAAAAGGAAAAAAAATGTTTTTTATACTATGACGTACCAAACGACTGCTGCCTATAGACATCCGCAATTGCAAATGCATAAGCAACGCAACCTATGGTCAACAGAGGACCCATATGCACTTCCTCTTTCCATAGTTCTTTTGTATGAAATGATAAGAGAGGAAAAGAGGACTAAAGTTAGGCCTCTGTCATGCACACTCATCAGACGAAACGCGGAATTGCTTCCACTTCTCGCCCGATTTCTGTATGGGAGTGGTATTGCACCGGGCGAGCCTATTTTTATCGAAGGCCCATATAAAAATATTCCAAAGTTGAACAATCCTCTTTTTAATACCACACTTGACAAACGAAAAGAATGACTTAAAGTTTTTGCTTAACAAATTTAAGTACATATAATTATGTATCATTAAGCGACAAGCAAATCAATTACTTGATGCTATATGCAGTAAGCCCAGGTTACAACAATGTAACGTAATGACAAAATGCTGCTAACGGTTACCAAACAGATGCAATTTACAAGTTCATATGACAAAAAAAATCTTCACTTTAATGTCAAGGGACCTTCAGACTATTTGTTATTTTTTATTTATAGAGGACTGTGATACGCTTTCTTGCTGATTTTTGCTCTTATTAGCCGACTAACTTCAAGAGTTAGATCAATTGCCATGTAACGCGAGATAGTTGTCGACTATCACATTACAGATCATAAAAAAATAAATTATTATACTTAAAATTGTGAATATTTGTATAAGCTTTACGTTGTCTAAGAGCATGTGAACACCATTGACTAAACTATCACACAATTGTTTAGTCGCGCTTTGATTCCTATGAACTTACATGGACGTGCCCATACTACTCAGTTTTTAGTTATGCAGCTAAACAGTTGAATTGGCTACGAAACAATCGAGAATCGTACAACAGTTCTGCTATAGTTTACAAAGGTGTGCGCCCGCTCTTATTAATTTAACATTTCCACATTTTTAATGAAATAAAATGCATTTTTTCAAGTGACTTCGTCCGCGCGTTATAAGGAAACAAACCTTTTAGTAGCTTATATGTTCTTCCAGACTATATTCTACATCTGTGTCAAATTTCATCGAGATTTAACCAGTTTTGAAGATACGTAATAACAACCATACATCAAAACTTTCGCATTTATAATATTAAGGTAAGTGTACCAGTAATTGATAGTTTAGTGTCATTAAAGCACAATTTCCTTGTTTACTTTTCTTCCAATAGTAGAAACATTTTTTGCGATTGCTAGATCTCTTATCTTAAGCAGTACTGGTATGATTATTATTTTTCCTGTTCCATAGTTCATTGGTCGATTTCAGTCTAAATTGTCTAATTACAGAAACAGTCATTAAATTCGACTCACTTACAACTAGTGTTGTACTCGAGACCGGTAAATATCGATTTACGATCGAGCACGGCGGCGGCGGGCGGCGAGTGACGAGCGCCAGGTCGCGTTGACTGAACGATTGTTTACTCGATAAGAGTTCATTGTCAGAGTATCGAGTGCGAAGATAGTTTCGAATAAATTTAGATTTCGTCTGAACTACAGGGAACTGGGTCTCGTAAGATTACACTTTTAGATTAGATAATTGCCATTAATACAGAGACGTTAAGTTTTGATTTAGTAAGATATAAAATTACCTTTAGTGACTAATTGATTATTAGATACTGTAGTAAATTTGATATAATAACAAATATTACATCTATACTATTATTGTTATAGAGAGTTATTTGGAGGACGAAAACCCGGTGCGCCGACCCTACGGGAGTAGGATAAGGAGGAGGAGATGATGACTATTATTATACAGAGGAAAGATTTGTATTTTTGTATGTATTGAAATAACTCAAAAACTACTGGGCCGATTTTAAAAATTCTTTCACCGTTAGAAAGGTAATTTATCTGTGAGTAACATAGGCTATATTTTTTAAATTCACGCGGGCGAAGTCGCGAGTTAGTCTGAATTTATAATTACTATACGAGTATAAACTTAGAGACTTCCTGGCACTTCTTTAACTTCTATCACAAAGTAAACCTGTATATGATTATTATAATCTCAAAACATGATAAATGACCAGACATATTTACGTATTAAGATAAACTTAATAATAGCATAATTATCCTTTATTATCAAAAGCGATTAATCTTCAGGATTCATATGAGTATGAAAATTTCACCTTTCATGCAACAGCTGTTATTCTCTTGTCAGTAAATCGGTAAGAACTTGATATTTAAGAAAAATTACATTCATAAAACTCACGGAGAGAGTTGAGATTTACTTGATTTATGATTTAAAGTAATTAGTGTATAATGTAAGGATTTTAAAGGTATTCAATTGATGTCGTCACCTTCAATTTTAACTTTTAATGTAATGATTACTATATTTTCGTGCAGAAAGCATTTCGTTTTCCTGTTAAATGATTCATCACCATGTAAATTTAGGGTAACTTGAATAATAAATGTATCAGATAATATCTATGAATTATTTGATAAACCCGAATTTACTATCGAACATAGATTACGTCTGTCCTTCCATTACATGATTTCAATGTTTACTTTATCAATAAACTCATAAATTTTGTATGAAATTTATTAATCTATAATTTAGGATTACTTTATGTAGCTAAAGTCGTTCGATTTGATAGCGGAACCGCACGTAGATCGGCCGTCGTAAATAACTTTGAAATTTACAGAAGAAAAAAAAACTTCTACAAGTATTGAATTCATGAAATCGACTAGTGATTGGCCTTCACGGTTTTACTACAACAGTAAAAAGCGAAGTACAACAGTAAAAGTCAAGATGCTCTTAAATTACGACCACAACACGCCCGCGTTGCTCGAAACGAACGTCTGAAATGATTTTATTAACCCCCGAACACTGCCAATGTTTACTGCAAGGAAATACCGGCGTTTGTTTCGTAATGCAATGCCGGAATTCGCTGTTCCTTTGACTCATCGCTTTTTAATTTTTTTTAGAAATAACTGAAGATTTCTTCTGTATTTCGCATCGATTAACAATAATTAAATCACATCTAACTTCTTACTAATATTACAAATGCGAAAGTTTAGATGCTATTTGGTGGATATTTGTTAGAGCTTGTAGTCTAAACTGCTGAACAGATCACTAAGAACTTTGGCACAGATGTTGACGATGGTCTGGAAGATGGAAGATGGTCGGGCGAGAGTAACGCTATAAAAAAAACACAGTCAAAATTCCTATGTAATTTTAAATTATCGTGACATAAAAGGGCTTTTTCTCACTCCCTAACTTCTGCAGTCATTAACTATTTAGTACATTTGTGTCAGTCAAATTGTTTTCTTTAATTTATTCCTCGTATAGCTGATTATAAAAATTACCACGAAATAATATATGAAGTAATGAACTCTTGTCGAATCATAACCCGTACAGTTACCCGACCTTAGGAACTTTAATTGTGAGTATTAATTACAATTTACTGGGTACAGGGTCAAATTTGGAGAGAATACCAAAAAAAACCTTTTGTACGATGAAGCCGCGATGTTGCCCAATAAAACAACAATGTAGCTAACGTCATCTTACATTCATTCGAATTTATTTGAGCTTATGGTTGTCGAGAACTTTATCAGTGATGTTTCCTTCCTTACATGGTGTCCTGCTCGAAGGACCATCAACTAACGTTTTTATGTTTTATGCTTTTTTAAGCCTAATTACTTTCCTGTTTACGAACTGCTGATATAATAAGGGAAAACTCTAAACAACATACATGGTTTAAGTCGTAAACGATAATAAGATTTTTTTTTTAATTTCATATAGGTTGATATTGAAAGACAATAAACCTTTTATTGAAAAAAAGTCGATATTTTCCTAAAAGTTAATAGTATTTCTTGCTTAAAAAAAAAACAAATAACCAATGTGTTCTTTCAGAATTGTTCTACATCTATGCCAAATTTCATCGAGACCCGTCAGCCGTTTAGGCGGCAAACTGTAACAAACATCCATCCATCTAAACTTTTGCATTTATAATATTAGTAAGAAGATAAAAATTGTGGTAAAACTATTTATTCTATATATTGTTAACATGTTAATAAGACTCGTCATAAACGTAAGGTGTTATCGATTTTAAAATACGTAACAGCAAATGTTTATCATAATAATTATTGTTACATAGCGCATCCGGTGTTACGAAATACGTTACAAGAGGTACGGTTTATTTTGGCTTCAATTTAACTAAACCTTACTGACAGGAGTGTTTCAGTGATCTAAGAAAATCCTACTCTACTAATCATAATCAAAAAGGAACCTTGAACATTTGCAATAAAGCCGATGTTACTATAACTATGGTGATGGAATTTTGCCAAACTGGCGACAAACTACTATCCATCCAGACGAATAAATTAGCTGTGATAAGTTGAATGTCAATTAATTATTCTTCAAAGCACCATGTGTGTGAAAGTCGGTTAAGCGAGGAAGGAAGCACCTTAACGATGGACGGGGATATTTTGAAATGATTTGATGCTTCCTTACATTGAGTTGTTCTTGTCGAAACACTTACATCATTGATCTGTATAAAATGGATAGGTTGTTGTTTAGAAATAGCTTTTCTTTGGTTCTGACTTAAACACGTCTGTTGACGTTACTGTTAATCGGTAGTACCAGAGCAAAATTGGCAATAATGAAATAAACTGAAAATGCCATAGCTTATAACCTGTCCATTTATAAAGATCGGTGACTTGTATACGCTAATGTTGACCGTATTATACTATTGTAAGTATATTTCTTAATTATTTAATTGACAATTTACTATTTATATGTTATTATGTGTTCACAAAGTTAAAGAAGAGAATAAGTCAACCTATTTATCTACATTACATTTGAAAGTTTATTTATTTGAGTGCAGACAGTTTAAAAGACATTTATAATTGTCATCGAAAGTGCACGCGAAGTGTCACACTGGCCCTGACCTATGTCAACAATACGTTACACTTGGCAGCAGTACAATTGCAAATTATATTGGCCCACTCACATATATTTATGTCTAGTGCAATGTAGTTTAAACTAAATGATATTTTATTTATAGCAATTACAAATGGTAACTGCGGTATTAAAATGATTAAATCCAACCTCATTTAATTTGATGTATTGTCTTACTTTAGTTGGAAATGACGCCAATTGGTAGATCATGATTATTTAGTTTTCAGAATTATTTGATAAATAATATTAATCAATACTTAATTTTAATTTTCTAATTTGTATTGTCTAGACTCTTTCATTATTGAAGACATTGAATACAACCACAATTTTATATTGAAATGTGCATATGAGCGCGTAGCCACTTGAATTAACCGAACTGCTGCATAGGTAGTGTATATTTAATGAATACTATGTCTCTAAATCCACCCCCTGTGTGTATGAGAAGCGTGAGAGCTCACAGCGATAAGCGAGGAGCGAGGTTGCAAGAGGAAGGAGCCTCATTGAGCGGGTGACAATGAATGACACTGTTTGCGGACACCGGGCGAGGCGCTAACGCGCGACTTCGACGCGATTAGCGACTACATGACGACTTAACTGTAAACATCATTACCATTACTCGTTTAGCGTAAAACGTATTCACTGTTCGCTCCCGTTTTCGACGTTCCACCATAGATATAGGCGCCGATACGAACGCAGATACAAAATGGCCGGTCGCGTCTGTCAACATTGGTCGCCAGACTAGATCGCTCTGTCACACTGTATGTGAGCAAACACTTTTAAAAGTTTATGTGACGATGAGCGGTGTTGTCATAAGGTTTTAGTGGACGCATCATACGCGCTTATGCCGGCTCCGACCTCTGCTCGTGTTTGCTGTGTCGTTTCGAATTTGGTTTGAGACGTTCGCGTCTTTATTGTTAAGTTTTTCTTCGCTTTCGTAACCGTTTTGAGATGTGTTACTACCATTAGTGAGCATTGAAATCGACTTGTGGCGTCACGTAACATTTGCACCCGTCTATATTTATTATTGTTAACTTCTCTTCCCACAAAGCCAGCAAAGCTCAGTGAGCATTTGGCTTACAATACGTACTAACTGAGTTTATAGAAAATACTTTACCTAGAAATTATTTATTGGAAAAAAGAAAAACTTTTCTATAAAAATTACAACTTTAAAAAGGAATTTAAAGAAAGACGTTACCGCAAGATCACAATCGATAATGATTATTCTCCATTCAAAATCTACTATCATTATTTGACAAAAAAATCCAATTAAATATCGATTTCCAAGTATGTATAATATAATACTTACATCACAGCATCTCGTTGTTAGCGATGGGAAATTTATACAGTTAACTTTTACTATAGTCCCGTCAGTTTCAAGTTTGTACACTTTAGAAATTAAAAGATTAAGAAATATTACCTTTTAGAGCGATTTGTTATGACATGCGGTTTTAGCGCCACTGAGATTTGTGACCATAATGGGTGCGAGATACGATAATTGGTGAAGTTCTACGCACAATAACTCGCTCTGTACACGAAATGTTAGTCTCAAAGATTAAGCTATGGGTCATAGGTACAATATCAATTTAAAAATGAATGAACGCGACATTAATCTTACAGGACTATTAAATATGAAGTATCCAGGGTTTCTAATTATTACTTCTGTTTAGACAATAAATTTAGCAGAACTATTTGCTCATTCTTGATTGAGATATCGCTATGAAATTCATTATTAGTTGATAAAAGTATAGTTTCATTAATTTCTAACTTTGATGTGATATAGTATTATATTATTTTCTTTCAGAATTCTTTTCCCTAGAAATAAAAGATTACATAACAATGACATACAAAAAACCAGTGAAATAAGTAAGAACAGAAAAGATACAGAGAGGTTTTCTAAAAATGGCGCCTCTAAAGCACGTAATACCATGTGGCGTGTCTACATGATTGTTCTTTAATGCAACGACAGCGCTGGTTAGCATGGCCCCGCTAAGCGCACCGCAAACAGCGCGGGCGGCCGCCCGCGTGCGACAGGCCATCGCACCACTGCCGGTGCTAAATGAACTAGTTCCACTATACCACTCGTCACTCCATAGATATGTACAGAGCACAATCACCAAAATTCTTTGACGTCTTGTTGAAAAAATAATGTCTGGTATAAATGTGCTTAGGTATTAAAATATAGTGTTACATTCTGTTTTGTTTTAATCTTTGACGTATTATTGAAGACAACACTGATGGGTGCTAGTTTTCAATTATTTTTAGCAATAAAAACAAAATAGGCAATGTAAATTACAAACATAAATTGTATTAAAACCAAACAGTTCTTATTTATCATTTTAATTAGTGACTAGTAAAATACGCGGTCATCGTAACAAATATGTAGTTCGTTTGCTAATTATTATAGTCAAAAGTAAAAGCTAGAACTATTAACTAATAACGAAATGTATCTAGTAATTATGGAATATATAAAAAGAGATAAAAATTTAGCACACATTGGATAGGAAAGCCGGTAACTAAACCTGATTTAATTGATCGCCTACGCGCTTGTACAGAAATCGTGAACGCAATAAAATTTTAATACCCATCTACATATCAATCTGTCCCACAAATACCAGATTGTTTAGTAACAAATATAAACACAATTTTATGGCTTAATTACACCAACGATGGTGAATGCTATATAAAGCTTCTATTTGAAACGTTTTCTTTGAACGTCCCAGTTTTACAATACCACCGAACATTTAAACGATACTTGAAGTAACTTTTGATGTTTTACAAATAGCTATAATAAAATTCTAAGTATGCAGTTTTATAAAATGTGGTAACTGTTGGATCACGTTAGTACACCTCATGGACATATATAACAGAAACTAATTTTTATCTAGCCTAGATAGATTTTGGTAACTTGGAGAATAGGAGGAATGAACGAGATATGTAAAAAAGCAAAAAATCACTTCACGGCTTCTAATTCTAATTGGACAGTCCCCGATTCGTCCCATGTTTGCAATTGCATCTTTCAATATGGTATTAACCAATGTTAAAATGATCTTACTAAGTTAAGAACAAAAACCAAGCTTAAGATGTTAAGATTCTCTGCTAATCTTGCTTGAATTATTGAGAAAATCATGTAGTCAATTGTCACTAGGGTAGGCTCCGAGCCCCTCGGTGGGGAGGTATAGTGAGCTGGTGATGATGATGATGATGATGAATTGTCACTGGAGTTTATATTCATAAAAGAGTCTAGTAGACGTACCAAAATCCAAAGCAACAAACAGTATCTTTGATTTTATTAAATTATCTTTTATAGTTTTTTAGATTCCATTAACACGTAGTTTGTAAGTTAATAAACAAATCCGACAGCGTCGTATCTCAAGGGGTAGGGGCATAAATTCCCAATTACTTAGATGTGAAAAGAGAAATTGTGCTTCTAATGTTATCAAGTTTTATTGGCGTCGAAAACTGGAATCTTAGTATCTGCCTGTACCTTTTTATAAGGATTGTTTTCTATTAACTTATGTATGATTATATCTATTATAATATTTCTAATGCAAATTGTTGATTACGACGAGACGAATTGAAAAAAAAAGCAACAAAAGTAAGCAACCTATATGTTCTTCCAGACTATCCTCTACATCTATGCCAAATTTCATCGAGTTCCGTTCAGTAGTTTAGACTACAGACTCCAAGAAACATCCATCCATCTAAACTTTCGCATTTATAATATTAGTAGGATTATTCAAAATTGTTAGCCCAATTCATACTGTTAAACAGCTCAAATTAAAAAAGTAACGCCTGTGAAGTATTATCATTTCTAAAAATAAGTTATAAGTTGTCACATCTAAAGTATATTAAAATTCACGGAAAACGGAAGTCAAACTGGAAAATGTTTCGGTCAGTTACTCTATACGTTTCACTTCAACGGTAAACGACACGAATTGACGTCATAGCGTTAATTAAAAGCGGTTACCAGAAAACACAGTGATTACTAATCGTGGCTTCCGATCATTGAAATACTTCAATACAGCGTATTGTTCTCCCTCTTATCCTCTTTGAAAACAGAGACAACACTATAGAGTTACGGCAGTACAGTTTTGCTGTAATACTAAAACGAACCTAATTGTATGTAAGCAGGTACAGTCAGGGAATCTGTTGGTTCCCCCTTATAAATATATAATCGTTTGAAAGTTTTATAGCTAATAGAACGTAGCTTTAAAATGTATCTGAATTAAAAAAAAAGTTAATAGTACATGGACAATTGCTTTTTATTATTATCCAATCGTATGCGCAACTCATTGCTACCTAATTGGTTATTAAAAATAGGCCTCAGCCTCTTTACAGGTTACAAGGAACAAGGCACTTATTCTATAAGTGGAAGACCGCGGATTTTCACGACTGTACCTAACTTAGGTTCACTTTTAATTTTCTTACCAAAAAATTACTGACACTTTAAATTCGTATTTCTCTTTAATTAAAATAAAATGTCGACCAACAACTCTAATCGCAGTCACAAATTAATGTTAAAATATTTACGAGGTATTTTAATTACAGTTCTGATACAGATACCCAAATTAATGTAACATTTCAAACAAATTAATTGAATTCACTCTTAGGGAGCGTAAATAATTTTGTTCGAATTTATCTCAACTTATTTCATACACCTTGTTGATATTAATGTCGATCCACACTAAAGGGTTTTATATTAAACTGCTAAAAAATTACAATATTAAAAAACTATACATATATGCACATTATGGAATGCAAACGAAGTTATGCAATTATAACAGTCTCCAGAATTCTATGCATAAACGGAAGAATCTTGATTACTGTATTTTTAATTAAATTATGGCAACATCATTTTTAATCTATAAAGGAAATATGAAATGGCAAATTGATTCTAAATAAAGCTGCAAACCACCTGGTCTGTCCGCACGTTTACTTATCGATAGTTTAGACATTAAAATAAAAACGTAGTTAATTAGCTAATCGATGCTTTAGTTAGAAACGACGCCGTGGGCGCACGGGACCGGCCGCGCCTACGTCTGTCATCAATTTTTATGGGCAATGATTTCAATCAATTTCTTGATTAGTGACTAGCTGTTCCCGTGCGGCTTCATCCGCATGAAATTATAAGAACTTTATTTTATTGTTTGCATTGTTTCCGAACATCAAAATTACCGTTATCATAATACCCTTGCTTCCTTAATGTTGGCAGCTTGTAGTTTATGGTCCCTTTCCCACATGAAGGTTTTTTTCCAATTTATTTACCCCTTAAGTTTAATAGCGTGAAAATATATAGCCTAAAGCGTGTCGTAAGTGTAGGGCTTTTTATTAAAGAAAGAGTTATTCAAAAATATGCTGTAATTGCTGACATTCTACGCCACAAAGTAGTGTGTGTTTACGTTTTATTATATTAGTATAGATTGGGTTACATATTAGACTATTCCGCTACTTAGAAATATAATCAAGGTCAGTTTGTCAGTTTTTTTTTTTATCTAAATTGCCAGTCGATGTCTCTAAGCGAATATATTTTCGATCGCTTCTGGAAAATGTATTCTGTCGTTTCAATGGTAACAGACAGACAGGCAAACATAGCCAGTTGCAGTACGATAGACTAGTTTGTGTTAATTTAATTTTGATTAAATTTCTGCTTCTTGTAATTCTTTAAAAGTTTTAACGTCTAGATTGTTTAAGACATCGTTTGGAAATTTGAAATGCAGCTGTGCAGTTTTCATCTCTTGAAAGTAAACTAATCCAACGTTACGTTAAAACTTCTGTAATAGAGTTACTGTTATATTTATCCTCTTCCATATGTTCTTTTAACCATTGCAGTTTAACGGTTTGGAACACAGAAATGTGTTTCAAATACAGTCAACCCTTTTATTGTATGTTGAAATTAGACTTTATCGAGACTAGCGCCCGTCGCGAATTTTTAACGAATTATGGTGATTGAAACATATCTATTCATAGACTTAAGAAATACGAACTTGATCAATAAATCTCGCGGAAGATCAGCGCTGGTGCCTCATTGAGTGACACCCAGCATTCTAAGCTGAGCGAGGACCCAATCCGGTCAGCATTACAATACTTTTTATAATGTTTTATTTTTTTTTTCCTTTTTTACTTCATTACTGTGTCATGTTTGTTTTTCTTTTGTTATTTATTATTGTGTTGTGTGTTGTCCAGGATTAAATGTTATTTTATTTTTTATTTTTTAAATAATAATGTAGGTTATAAGGAAAGCATTTTAATGACACATATTTATGGTCAAATAACGATGATGTCAATACACGGTAGGCAGTGATAAAACGTGTTAACCATATATTTAACTACTAGCTGTTAATCGCGTCTTCACCAGCGTGAAATTAAAAAATATAGCTATGTTACTACGGATAAATTACCTTTCTAAAGGTGAAAGAATTTTTAAAATCGGCCCAGTAGTTTTTGAGTTATTTCAATGCATACAAAAATACAAATCTTTCCTCTTTATAATATTAGTATACTCGTAGATATTTGGGAGTAATACAGTTAGTGTGTTTTATCATAATGAATCTATATTAAGACACTACCTGAGTAACAATTTAATGACTCTGAGTATGCAGAGATATAACGTCAGTTATGAGTGTAGAACAGTACACTGATAAAGGTAGGCCTAGGAAGAAATGGATGGAGATAGAG